>JAPFFP010059750.1:0-27330 GCA_026153255.1 Solanum medicagineum | reverse complement strand
CTCATGCTATATATGATATATGGGTGCAGTGGTCTTCCCTGGCCCATGTGAGTGCAGTGGTCTTCCCTGGCTCACCCAACCATGTTCATGATGTGTGATGGAGATTTCGGGTATTTAAACTTCTGGCGTTATATTGTGATATGGCACGAGTTTGTAGGTCTCCATCGTTCCCGTCCGACATGCATGACTTTCATGTGTTTTAAAAAGATTTTTATTTGATACGTGCTACAGGTTTGACTTATGTATGTTTACACACTTCCTTTGACTTATGAGTTCTATCTGTATTGTGTACTTCCTGTTTTACATATTCGCTACGTCTTTCGTACTGACCCCTTCCTTCTGGGAGGGGGGATGCGTTCATGCCCGCAGGTACCAACGAGCAGGTGCGAGACCCTCCTGCCTAGGATCTCCAGTTTCAGCTACAATGCCTTTTTTGTTTCAGGAGCCAGCTATTGGTAGCCTCTCATGTTCACATGTTCTCTAATTGGGTCATGTATAAACACGTACTGGTCAGTATATAGGTCTAGAGGTCTGTGGATACTGGTGGATAGTGGGTATATGAGAGATACTTGAGTACATGGTTTGTTGTATGATTTTGGTACTTGATCAGGCGGCATGACCGCATTATTCTATGTATGACATGATTATTAGGCGGCAGGACCACAGCGAAGACCTTGTCGGCCCGCATTTACGTATAGGTATAAAGAGATATGTATTTGTATTGTTGTCTGGGATGTTGCTGGATTTTATTTGCAGGTGAGGTTAGTTAATAAAACAGAGGAAACTCTGCCGAAATTCCGACAGGTTTTCAGATCAGATAAATTGGAAAATTCAGGGTAGCATGTGTCTAGGTGCCCCTATCGGGCGCTGGTCACGCCCCTAGGTTGGGATGTGACACCCTTTTTGGGACTTCTTTGTTTGTTTTATTTGATTTATTTACCGATTGCATTTAATTACTCCTCAGGGTATAAATTGTTTTCTAATGCATCAACATATTGTTCCTCCACTATTTTCTCAAAGTTATAATCTTCATCAAGAATCTCATGTTATTTGTTTTTCACATTATCTGTTGTTTTCATATTGGTATTGCTTATAGAAGTACTCCTTTAGGTTTATAGATAATTGATGCTGAAAATATTGGTTATGTAATACCTACTATAGTTGTATCTCATTGTTTGGAAGTCTACGAGAGGAATGTGAAGTATTGTGGTGAGACTTTCTCCTTTGGTAGATTAGAAAAGCTGATGACTGATCCATGAGATTAGATTCATTTTACTCTTTTAGTTCTTAGCTGATGTCAATGTCGACTAAAAACATGAGAAAATAATAAACCCTGACGTCCCTTCTTCTTTGCTAACTCAACCCATGTTCATTGCATGTGGTTCTTCAGACAGATTGAGATATAATAAATAATCCTTAAAAGTATACATGAAAGAATATAGTAGATAATATTTTAAATTGTCTATTGCATCATTGTTCATTGTTCATTGTCCATCATCCTCCAACCCCTTTAACAATTTTGCGTTAAAGATTCAATCTTTATCTTGATTTCTTCATTTTCCTTAATTCATTGTGTTTTTTTAGCAATGGCGGTTACATACCCTTAATTTTTTGTCGCCCAAAAGGTTGACACTTCATTGATGGTGTCTTCTTCCTATTCCTCCTCCTCTTCCTTTGTTTCCCATGTAATTCTATCTCAAGATGAGCTAAAAAAGACAGCTGCTCACAGAGCAGAGTTTGTTGAGTCTAGTAAGGTTGTTGCTCTAGGCACACGGTCCACCGTAAAGCATGTTGTTGACATAATTGCTGAACTTTTAAATAGTGGCAAGTTAAAGAACATTATAAGAATCCCCACTTCCAAGATTACACATGAACAAGCTATTTCACTTGGTATCCCTTTATTAGATCTGAATGCACAACTAATTCTTGATTTAGGCATTGATGATGCTGATGAAGTTGACCCTCTAATGAATTTGGTTAAAGGGAGAGAAGGGTCATTGTTGAGGGAAAAAATGGTGGAGGCTGTTACTAAGAAATTCATTGTAATTGTTGATGAGTCAAAATTGATGAATCATTTAGGTGGTAGTGGACTTGCTTATGCCTGTTGAGATTGTACCTTTTTATTGGGAGTTTATACTAAAGAGGCTTGAAAAATTATTTATTGGAGTTGGATGTGTTGGGCAGTTGAGAACAACAGCTGGAGGTGAGGAGTCTTATGTTATCGATAATGGTAGTTGCATTATTGATTTGTACTTCAAGAAAGATGTGGGTGATTTCAAAAATGCAAGTGATGCAATTTTGAGGTTCGCTGGTTTTGTGAGCATGACATGTTTCTTGATATGACTACTACAATTATTGTTGCTGGAATACTTGGTGCTCTGTGACTAATAAGAAATGGAGCTAAGGTTGACTTTAGATAAGTTGTTATCTTATAGGAACCTTTGTTTTTACAGCTCTTTTCTTAGGTGAGGAATTAGGATGTTTTTGCTGGGGTGGAGGGTTATTGGAGAATAATTGTACCACCATTCTGACTAAGGAGGTCTTGCTGAAATATTTATGTGGCAAGTATAAGATTTTCGTGCTTTCTGCACCAACTAATATATTGAATTGTTTGGTGTATTTGAGTCAAAGTTGTTGTCTTGTTGGAATATTTGTCGCAAGTGAAAACGATTGGTGTTTAACTGCCTTTTGTGCTAACTTATATATTGATAAATTGAATTGTTTAAGTTTTTTGCATTGAAGTTGCTATCTTTCTAAATATTTATGTGACCCGCCTATGTGGTACTCTCACATAATGTTTATTTGTTTTTTCTTAAATAATTTAATATTTAAAAAATCAAATGAATAACTCTGTAGATGTTAACAAAACTCAAAAGACAACGTTTCTGATTAAATGGTTATTTAGCCTGTCCCAGCCATTCAAAAAGTCATAACTATTCAAAAAAGTAATAACTCTTTGCAAAAGTCACAACTCTTCAAAAAGACCACAACCTTTTGATTCGTAATGCTAAATTTTCTATATAGAAAGAATTTAATAACTTTATAGTATTTTATTAGTTTTAAAAATGTTAAAATTTATAAACATAATTAAATTATTTGTGACCGGAAGACCAGGCTAATTACCTAGTTCTAAACATATAATTGTATAATTTTTACCACTTCCTCAATTCCATAAATGTTGCAATCCGATGCAAACACTCCTGTAGTTCCTTCCATAGTTCTTGATGGTTGAAAATCACTTAGACTTGCAATAAATTCAGGATGTTGTCCCGGAGCATCCAATGTATTGTGGTGCATACTTTATAATCACACCATAAATAAGTTCTAGACCATCAAATTTCGGAACATTTTTGAGAAAGCGAGAAGGTGGCGCCAAGAACAAGGTCATTCCATCAAATATTGCAACCTAAGCACGATCATTCAAACTCAAGTAGCTCATAAATTCCATATATAAATCAGCATCAGATTCAGTATCAAGCAAGAAGGAAATGATACTGAACCCAACAGAAGAATCGACATAATGTTCAATTAACTTGTCTAATTCCATTTTGTGGGAGAAATTGACTATGTCAGGACTATAAAAAGAGTCCCACTGCAACGAGCATGACATATAAATTCTCCACATTTTGTGATTATGTCACACCATTTATAGTTATCAGGATTATCGTCAGGCATGCCCATCTGGGCTGGTTGGAATGAATTTGCATTGGGAATATACTCAGTTGTTGGGCCTATAATTGCAAGAAGATATCCATGAAATATTCACCGATTAAAAGTTCATCGCTTGAATATTCAATTGTGATTCTGGGATCATTGAAAAGGTTGCCTTGCAAGCCCTTTATAGTACATTGTACTTCCTCCACACTTCTAAACTTAAACAAGGTGAAATTGTCATAATAAAATATTCGTACATAATTAAGTTAACCAATCTGAATCATATCATTATATAATCCATGTCCATCGACATTTACAGTGGGCAGATAACGTATCCACAACACATCACTAGTTTGTCTGTGTGCGTATTCTCCTATCTGCAACTAAAATGGTAAGTTAACTTTATCAAAAAGAACTAAACAATAGGATAGATGACAATCAATCAATCATACATAACAAATGACAAAAACAACATGCTATTTTTTCTAATTTATAAGAAAAATATCAGAACTTTTTCAAAGAAAAAGCAGTAATTACATGTTGCCATGGGAAGTCAACATCAGAGTAGTTTCTGACAAAATCTTGAGACATAAATCGAGGCTTAGGATGACCAATGCTCCTATAGCGAAATTGTTCTTGAATCTGAAAGTTTTAAGATACCATCATATGAATGAAAACAAGCAATATAAATATCCCCAAATCATAGAGAAAATAAGTTGCTCTAAAGCATGAAATTCTTCCTTATATGGGAAAGGAGATAAAAGCACAACTTTTGGCTCCCTCTAATAATTTTCTCTATGATTTGGGGATATTTATATTGCATGTTTTCATTCATTTGATGGTATCTTAAAACTTTCAAGAGAAAGAACAGTATCTCAATAGGAGCATTGGTCTTCCTATCCCTCGATTTATGTCTCAAGAGGTTTTAGGAACTACTCGGATGTTGCATTCCTAATGCAACATGTAACGCTCCTCTTTCTTTGAAACAATTCTGATATTTTTCTTAGAAATTAGAAAAAAAGCAACATGTTTTTATCATTTGTTATGTATGATTGATTGACTGTCATCTATCCTATTGTTTAGTTCCTTTTAATAAAACTAACATACCGTATCAGTTGTAAATAGGAGAACACGCACGCAGACAACATAGTGATGTATCGTGCATATGTTATCCGCACACTATCAATGTTAATGGACATGGATTATGTAATGCTAGGATTTAGTTTGGTGAAATTAATGGGGCATAAATATTTTATATTGACAATTTCTCTTTGGTTAAGTTTAGATATGTGGTGGAAACACAACGTACTATAAAAGGCTTGCAAGGGAACCTTTTCAGTGATCCCAGAATCACTATTGAATATTCAAGCGATGAACTTTCAATCAGTGGATATTTCATGGGTATCTTCTTGCAATTATAGACCCAACAACTGAGTATGTTCCCAATGCAAATTCATTCCAACCATCCCGGATGGGCATGCTGACCATAATCCTGATAACTATAAAATATGTGCCATAATCACAAAGTGTGGAGAATTTATATGTCATGCTCGTTGTAGTGACATTCTTTTTGCAGTTTTGACATAGTCAATTTCTCCCACAAAATGAAATTATACAAGTTAATTGAACATTATGTCGATGCTTCTATTGGGTTCAGTATCATTTACTTCTTGCTTGATATTGAATCTAATGCTGATTTATATGTAGAGTTTATGAGCTACATGAGTTCGAATGATCATGCTTGGGTTGCAGAATTTGATGGAACGACCTTATTCTTGGTGCCACCTTCTGGCTTTCACAGAAATATTCTAAAAGTTGATGGTCCATAACTTTTTTATGGTGTGATTTTAGAGTATGCACCGCAATACATTGGACGCTCCAGGATAACATCTTCAACTTATTACAGGTCTAAATGATTTTTAGGCATCAAGTAGTATAGAAGGAACTGCAGTAGCGTTTGTATCAGATTGGAAGATTTATGCAATTGAGGAAATGGTAAAAGTTTATACAACTATATGTTTAGAATTGTTTATCGGACAAGAATATTAAAACAAAGACTATAAGAGAAAGATTGAAAGATTTGAAACAATAATTTGGGAGAAATTGAATCACACAAATTATCAGGCAATCCATGCATCATTTATTGCAACTCTTCGTATCAAAAATTCAAGTTTCAACTTGTAATAAATATGTATTCAAGATTGATGGCCAAAAAATATAACAAGCCAAGGTTTGGGGTGATATCTCAACATCTACTCTGGTATCTCAACGCACCATCTCCGCCTTTTGAGAAAATCATCATGTTCTATATATGGACAACTCCCTTCAACTGAAGTAGAACAAGATCTTAGTCTTGTGTTTCTTCCACGTCCGTTACTAAAGATGAAGTAGACCCATTCTGGACATTGACTCCACCTTTATTATTCTCTTCGAGTTGAACTCCCAGTCGGGCCAATCTATGCACTTCCTTAGTCAACTATTTCTTCCCTTCCTGAGCAAGGGCCGTACTACCTATTGACAACCTGCTAAGAGCATCTGCAATATTGTTAGCTTTACTTGGGTGGTAGAGAATGCTCATGTCATAGTCCTTGAGCAACTCCAACCAACTCCACTGTCGCAGGTTGAGCTCTTTGTGACTGAAGACATACTACAGGCTCTTATGGTTACTAAACATGTCCATATGTACTCCATAAAAGTAGTGGCGCCAAATCTTAAGTTGAAACACCACCACTGCCAACTCAAGATCATGGGTTGGATAGTTCCTCTCATGAACCTTAAGATGTCTAGAAGCATAAGCTATCACTTTTCCCCTCTGCATCAACACATCCCACTCTTGATGTATCACAATATATAACAAAATACTTTGTTCCATCAGGCAAGGTTAGGACTGGCGCAATAGTTAATCTTGTTTTCAACTCTTAGTAACTCTTCTCAAATTCGTCGTACCACTGAAACTTGACCTTCTTCTGAGTCACTCTGGTCAATTGTGAGAATATGGAAGAAAATCCTTCAACAAATCTATGGCAGTAGCCTACCAACCCCAACAAACTTTTATGTCAATCGGAGAGGTCGATCTAGTCCAGTTCTTAACCCCTTCTATCTTTTGGGTGTCTACTCGAATGCCATTACCCGAGACAATGTGGCCTAGAAAAACCATATACTTGATCCAAAATTCACACTTCAAAAATTTTTCATACAATTGATGGTCCTTAAGAGTTTGGAGAATGATTTTGAGGTTATTGGCATGTTCCTCTTCATCTCTCGAATAATCTCTCGAATACACCAAAATGTCACCAGTAAATACAATCACAAACATATCAAGGTACTGTCTGGACACTCTATTCATCAAATACATTAAGGCTGCAAGCGCATTAGTCAGCCCAAAGGAGATGACCTAGAACTCAAAATGGCAATAACGTGTCCAAAAGACTGTCTTTGGGATGTAACATTCCCTTACCTCCAACTGATGGTAATCGGATTCGAGGATTTTCTTTGAGAAGCAAGAGGCACCTTGAAGTTGGTCAAATAGATCATCTATCCTTGGGAGAGGATATTTACTCATTATCTTGACCTTGTCCAGTTGCTTATAATCAATGCATATCCTGAGAGACCTATCTTTCTTTCGCACGAATAGAACAGGAGCACCCAAGGAGAAACACTCGGCCTAATAAATTCCTTCTCCAGCAAGTCTCTCAATTGCATTTTCTATTCTTTCAACTCAACGGGGGTTATCCTATAAGGTGGAATAGAGATAGGATGAGTATTGGAAAGAACATCAATACTGAAGTTAATCTTTTTATGAAGAAGGACTCCTGGTAAATCCTCAGGAAATACTTTAAGAAACTCATTCATAATCAGGACTGACTCAAGTGTAGGGGGCTTAACATCATCAGAGTTAACTCCTCCGTGGTGATAGATACAATCTTTAGTGAATATCTTCCTAGCCCTAAGGTAGGAAAGAAACTTACCCTTAGGTGCAACAGAATCACCTATCCACTTTAACATGGGTTCATTTAGGAATTGGAACTTAATGTTTGGGTCCTAAAATTAATAGAGGCATAGTAGGCATAAAACCAATCTATGCTAAGGATCAAATCAAAATTAATCATTTCTAAGTCAATCAAATTAGCTAGAGTATCCTTATGATGGACAGACAATACACAACCTCTATAGATTCTTTCAGCTTGAATAGACTCACCAATCGGAGTACAAACATCAAAGGGTTCAAGAAGACACTTCAAGGTTCTATCAAATCAACTAGACACATAAGGAGACACAAATGACAATGTGACACAAGGATCGATCAAACCATAGAAATCAAAAGTAAAGACTTAATCAATACCCATCACAATATTTAGGGAGTTTTCCTTATCTTCACGACTACCTATGGCATACAAATGATTTGTATCTTCGCTTGCACTTGACCTAGCATCCTTCAGCTTTCCTCTAAACTGGTGAGACTATTGTGGAGGATTGAGCCTTATCAACCCACATTGGACAATCCCTCTAAAAGTGGCCCAGTTGTCCACACTTGTAACATGCATCACTACCTTCACAGTATTTTCCCAAGTGTAACTTGCTGCACTTACCACATGGTGGCTTACCCCATGAACCTTGAGCAACACTACCTTATGACATAGATCCATGGGCTCCGAAATTCTGAGACCTCTGTTTATTCCTATTTTTGGGCAAAGGTGCACTAGCAGATGATGGTGTTGGTGCCCTGACCGATACCTATTACCATTCCCATTCCCTCTCTTTCAAACATCATGGATGGATGTTTTAGGCCCCTTATTTTTGTACTCTTCCCTATCCTGCTGACTATCCTAATTAACTTGCTACACATAAGTCATCGGTCTCCCTATATCCATGCAACTCACAAGCATAGCTCCCCTCCCATTTTTCTTTTGTCCCTTGTTCAACTCATCAATTTACATGACCATTCTCCCTCTTATATCCACAACTATATTCGGAACATAGCGAGATAGCTGGGTGAACTTGAGCCCATACTCCTTCATAGTCATAGAGCTCTATTTCAGATTCAAGAACTATCTTAGCTTGTCCTCCCTTATTTCTATCGAAATAAAATGCCCTAAGAAAGCTTCCTCAAATACTGCCTATGTCAGCATTGGGCTTCCTCTCCTCTATGGTTCATGCATTGATCAAACCACAGTTTGCCAACATCTTTAAGATGGTAGGTTACCTACTCAACTTCATCTACATCATGCATCACCTGAAACATTTTCTAAAGCTCATAAATTTGGTTCTCTCGGACCTTATTAGACGTGGGGCTCAAATTATGTCCCATTTTTAGATCATAAGCTTGGGGAGCTAGTTCAGATTGCTGGAAGTCAATCCCACCTTTCTCATTTTTGACTCTGAAATTGGTCCATTTTTATTTTTTCTAATTGTAGTGACATAACAATCATTATAACATTGTGGCTTTGTTTTTGGTAGCTTGACTGTGTTCTAGAGCATACATGTTCATCTTACAGGTATTCTATGACTTCCATTATTTTAGACGAAGTTTCAATATGTAATTACAAGTTGATCTGCATGAATATTGGGTGGGGAGTTTGCTTTATATGCCATGCACGCTAGAATACTTGTTTTAGTTGACATGTGGGGCCGGCGGTTACTTGTATTGTATTTTCAAATCATGCATGATTTGTTGATATTTTATTTAGCTAAGTGTGTGGTATATTGGAGAATGTTTTGCCTTAGTCTAGGCTTAGTCTCATGATACCATAGAACCGCATTGTTTAAAAGCAGGTAAACTAATTAAATTTGCCCAACATGACTCAAGAGGCATAGGTTTTTATGGACTAGTATAGCAGACTTGAGGATCACATCTGGGGTAAACATGCACAATATTTGAGGATCGTGTTCTAGACTTGTAGGGATTATTAACTTTATGTGAAGTTTTCTAAGTGTAAGTTTTTGTTGGAGTCCATGATATTTTTGGGGCACATAGTGTTCATGGATTTTATTGTGGAAGATCCAACTAACATTGAAGCTATTTGTGATTGGTCCATGCCCACCTCTATTAGTGAGGTTCGGCATTTTGTTGGTCTGGCGGGATACTACCAACAGTATATTGAGGGATTCACCACAGTTGCTGCATGGTTGAATCTATTGATTCACCAGGGTGTTCTTTTTGTGTCATCTGAGAGGTGTGAGTTAAGATTTTGGAGGCTCAAGGAATTGCTTAACATTGCTCCTATTTTAACTCTTCCAGTTGAGAGTAAGGGCTTTACCATATATTATGTAGCAAAAATAATGTAATTGGGTAAACATATGATATATATTTACATTATACAACTACAGTTTGAAAAAATTACAATTTATAGCTATTGTTAGGATGTTGTTGATAGTTAGAGTTTTGTTATTATTTTCGTTCTCCTCTCTACCTCTTTCTCTGCAATTTCTTACTAGATATACAATTACATATGTATACCAATTGCACATATATAATTATTTTGACAAATACACATAGTCAATTCTACATATATGCATATATAATTCATCTGTCTGCACACTCAGCTCTATCTTGCTCACCTCTTTCCTTTCTCTCTCAATCTTGCTCACCTCTCTCCTCTATTTCCCAATATCGCTTGCCAGTTATACATACACACACACACACACACATATATACATATATATATATATTAGCTACACATATATAATTATTTGACATATATACACAGATAATTTGATAAATATACATATGCAATTTAACACCCCGTAAAATTATTGAAACACTCCTAAAACGTATCGACCGCATAATGCATCTTCAAAGCTCTGATGAAAAATTTGAGACTGGATTCACAATCAGCGCAAAAAAGCGAGTGGGAAAATGGTTTCGACCCAATTTTTGATCAACTAGGTCGAAAATTAATTTTGGTAAGTTTAACAAAAACAGTGAGGGTGCATGACAGGGCTACGATGCGGACCCATTGCGAACCCATACTTATGTTTTTTCTTCAATATTTTGACGGAGGTTCAAATTCCCAGAAACACACTGGTACGCGATGGGTCCACATTGCGTGCCGGTGTAATTTTTGTGACGAGTTTTCTTTTAATTTTGAAAACCGTATTATGGGTATTGCCAACCTATTCGTATGAAGGGTTTCGAAAAAAACCATATCCCCCTAGGTCTAAGTATGTGAACGTTTCTGAGAGAGATAGCAAGAAAGGGACTGAGGATTTTGAAAATTCAGGTCAAATTTTTGTTGAAGATTAGTACAATTCTTCAATCCCAGGTATGTAAAGGCTACCCAGAACATGAGATTGTTCTCCCATATGCCCACATGATTGAATTAGATTGACTAATTGAAAGTAATGAGTCTTACCTGTGATTTCTTGAATTTAATCCTGAAAACTATCTTTAATTATTACTTATTATCTTAAGTTAAAGATCATCATACTTGCAGTTACTTTTTACATTTATTATTTTATGATTGTGTACTTAATCTACATGATTTCCTTGTTAAGGACTCTAAAGAATGAACCTAGGGGAAATGTCTATAGCCTTGGCTGTCTAGGTGTGGTTGATTGTCGTGTTCTGAGTCATAGGATGAGCTTAGTGATGGGTAAAGGTGACGGAATTAGTATCCTTATGTTTTAAATGAGATTGAGATAGAGTTCAAAATTATGATTCTATTCATTGAGTTGATAGATTGTCAGATGAGATGAGGTCTTTGTCCGAGGGAGGTTGGTGGTATAACCATACTAATGTTGATAAACTTATAAGCATGTCGAGTCCTGGGAGGAGTATTAACACAAAAATGGGTAAGAGTAGGTCCCACTCGCACTCATTAACTTTGTGGCCAGCCTAGGAGAGGATTGGACAGTGAAAGTGGAGGTTTACTTTGTCCTGTAGAGGACTTAATAGACTTCCTTGGGATCCCCGATAGGCTTCTCCTTTACCCGGCAAGATACTGGGCGGATGTGTCAATAACATCATTTCGTTGTATCATCATCAGCTCTTAGGTGATAGTTGTCGGTTAAAGGAACTCCCAAATAGGTGTCATGCTAATAGTACTCTGAGGTTGATGTGATAGAATGATGTCTTGATGGATGGTGATGTGATAGAGTCCTGTTTCCTTATTCCGACTTGAGATTGAGTGATTGATAATTGATTTCATGTTATATTGTATAGACCGTATTGTTTACTTTATCCCGTTTTACATATAATACATTTCACATACAAACGCCCCTTTGGTGCTGCATTATTTTATGATGTAGTTTCTGTAGACAGAGGACTTCATCATGTCAATGGTTGTGGTTCAGAATCTGCAATCCCAGACTTAGTGAGTCCTCCCCTGTTTTTGGAGGACATAATTATTCTCTTTATCTGTTGAGTTATTTCTTTTGATAGTTGTAGCCACGGCCTGTCATGGTACCTTCTTAGACATTAGTTATAGAGGCTTCATGGACATAGACAATTGATGGTAGATGTTGGGATTCTTTTTCCCTTCTTACTTTTATGATGGAGATTGCTATGTTAATCCTATTTTTATGATAGACAAAGTTGATAGCTTATAGCCCACTGATAGTTCACTTGAGTTCTTAAATGTCCATTGCTATACTAATGATTGGACTAGTGTGATGGGACTAGGTGGTCCGCTTGGGTGCTAGTAATAGTCTCCGAGTTCCAGTTACACTTAGGGTACCCACCCAGTTCGTGATAAACTTTGTATCACAGCATAATGTTTGAGTATCCTACGGAGTCTATGAAGCTGTGTGTAGTAGTGTCTTGTTAATGGGTGTGTTGTGCACCACACTTCATAAGCAGGAGGCTATAGGAAATTAGGAAGTGTTACCCTTTTTCTATGATTTGAAATACGTGGGATAGAGTTTAACTTTATGGAAATCTCATGTTAACTTTTGCATTAAACAACTACTCAGAGAGATACCTAGGCCCCAACTGCTGAGAATACCCAACCTGAGTTATCAGTTCAAACGGAGCCAAAGAGATGGGGACAGCCCGCCAAGACTACTAAGGTCCCACATGCACCCCTGCTCAGCCCTAGCCAGCTCCCACCACCAAGGGAAAGTTTAGGGGAGCCATTACCATTGAATCATTTGGTGGCCTCTAGGGTAACAGTTGGGTCCTCAAGCTCCTTTAGCTCACAGGAGCCCTCAACTACAACTCGACTCAGAGACTTCTTGAGGATGAACCTGCCAGTGTATACAAGGTCGAAGGTAGAGGAGGACCAACAGAATTTTATTGATGAAATGTATAAGGTCCTGAAAGCGATGCTTGGTTATAATATTGAGGGAGTTGAGCTTGCTTCGTACCAGCTGAAGGACGTTGCCAATGTGTGGTTCAACCAATGCAAGGAGAGTAGGGGCGAGAATATAGAGCCTCCAGAATGGGAAGAGTTTGAAGTCACTTTCCTTGACCATTTCCTTCCTCAAGATTTGAGGGGGCCGAAAGAGGATGAGTTCGTAAAATTGAAGTAGGGAGGAATGATGGTTAAGGAGTACAACATTAATTTTATTAAGCTATACAGGTATGCTCTAAAAATGGTCCAAGACATGAGGGCTAGGATGAAGAAGCTTGTGTCTGGTCAGGGCAGACATGTTCATAAAGAGTTCAAGGCATCTTTGTTGATTCCCAACATGGACATCTCCAAAATCATTGTGTTTGCCGAACAGACAGAGGAGGATAAGTAAAAGCGATTAAGAAGAGCAGATGAATAGAAAGGCAAAATCAGCAGGACATGAGCCTAGCCAGCAGAGGCAGAATAAAGGTGACAAAACCTATTTCCAGAAAAGATCATCCTATCATGCATATTTTGTAGTGAGTGCGCCCATTCAGCCAAGGAGGCATGATTAGAAATCTTATGGATACCAGAAACATAGGGCTTAGGTTGCTCAATCTCAGGCCAATATGACCCAAGGTACGAGGGGAGTGCTACCTAGTGACAAGTGTGGTAAGCTTCATATGGTTGAGTGTCATGTAGGCAAGGTTGTTTGCTATTCATGTGGACAGACTAGTCACTTCCAGTTTGAGTGTCCAAAGAGCAGACAAGGTGAAGGGAGCACCAGAGTATAGTCCTCCGCAGCACCCCCAGTTGGTAATCATCAGAGGGGTACTACTACTGGTACAGGAGGTGGGATGAACTGCCTTTATGCTATGGGTAATCGAAAGGATCAGGAGGCTGCACCATATATTGTTACGAGTATGCTTCGTGTCTTTACCTTTGATTGTTATGCATTGCTTGATCTGGGTGGTACTTTGTCTTTTGTGACCCCTTTTATGGCTAGTAAGTTTGGGATTCTTCTAGAGTGTTTGCTTGGACTTTTTGCTATTTGCACTCCTACTAGTGAGCCTATTTTAGCTGAGAGGGTTTTCAGAGATTATGTAGTATCCATTTATCATAGAGATACCTCAGTTGATTTAGTAGAATTGGAGATGGTTGACTTTGATGTGATACTTGGCATGGATTGGCTTCACGCCTGTTATGCTTCTATTGACTGTAGAAACCAAATTTTTAAGTTCCAATTTCCTAATGAGCCTTTTCTAGAGTGGAAAGAGAGTACTGTTGCACCAAATGGAGCTGCGATTCCTAAATGGTAACAATATGTAGGCCTAGAGTATGCACATGAACGCCATTTCTTGTTAGGCTTCCAACAACTCAAGATACATAATCCAGACATTTTATCAAACACTGGGCGGGTGGGTAATGCTAGTGTAAAACCATGCAATTCAAGAGTGAAATCATGCAAAAAAATTCAATGTAAAACTACCCACCAACATTTGCTAATATCTTCATGCAATATACAACAAAACTCTTTATCAAATCTTAAGATAGATCAAAGATTCATAGCTTAAAACATGCTTAAACAGTCAAACATGAAACCCCAACATAGTTCATAGTCAAATTCATAATAAGTGAGACCCATAAGTAAATTAACTTAGAATCATGCAATTTATGTGAAAAGGACCCATTGGTTGAAACCCACATACCTTGACGTTGGAGAATTCCTTGATGAAGATTTGAATGGAGACTTGAAGCTTGAGTGAATTCCTTAAGATCCGGAATGAGATTTGGCACTTGAATTTTGAATGAAATATTTGTTTCAGTGTTTGAGAGAGTATTAGAGAATGTCTTGTATGATATGAAGGTGAAATATGGCTAAGTATAGGTATTTTCACATATGGGTATAGGCCCAAAACCCATAAGCCTTGGACAAAACTAATAAAGCTGCGCACAAAATACACTATGGCGTGCCCCTGGCGCGTTCAGTGTTTATTGCCAACTTTAGAATTTTGGGTTTTGCTACGGTTTCTCTAAAATTCGGGTTAGACCTATTTCCCACTCAATTTTTCCCCTTGAACAAGAATATTAAATCGAATTTTTCATATCACGCAAATATTTTGAGATATATGGAAATTACGATTCTGGGCACTTCGGAGACATATTTTTGGGCACTCCTTGGGGGCATTTCAATATCACCCCTTTGGGAACATTCGACCCCTAATGTCAAAGAAACGTACATAAGAAGAGTAATTATGAACAAATCAACCCCAACAAGAACACAACAATGCGCTTAGACACCATTTTCAAAATCTCGACACAAGTGTTAAAATCATCATGAACTTGTCAACATAAAATGAATGCATGTAAATGACGTAAGGGTGTAGCACCCTGTAAAATTACCAAAACACCCCTAAAATACATCATGCACAAAATACGTCTTCCAAAGCTCAGATGGAATATCTAAGACCGGATTTGCAATCAGCGCAAAAAATCAAGATAGAAAATGGTTTCAACCCGATTTAAGAGCAACTGGGTAAAATTATGAAATTGCACAATTTGTGCAAAATTAGTAGCAAATCCGTGTCCCCTCTGCGACGTGCCCAGGATGGGAACCTGCACTTGCATTTTTTTGTTATTTTTCTACGGGAACTATTTTTCCGAAAATGTACCAAAATACACTGGTGCGCGCCCCCTCCATGACGCGCACCTGTGTACCAAAAATATTTTTTTCTTTTCATTCCAGGAAGGGCAATTTTGTCCTTCCTAACATATTTTAATACCCCAACTCAATTTTTAAAGTATATTTCATACAAAAAGGGTTTTAAACCCATAAATTTTCTAATATTTTTATGTGAGTTCTGAGGGAAGAGAAGAATAAGAGAGGTCAGGGTTTCTGTGAGAGCTCCAATTCTTTGAAGATTCGTCATTCATAGGTATGTAAAGGCTACCCAAAAACATGGAATTGTTTTTCCATGTGTCCAATGTAGAGTTAGGATGAAGAATAAACGTTTAGAAGTCTTGAATTATGGTTTCTTGAAAGTTTCTTGAATATTAGCTTTAAATTCTTTGATATTATCTTGAGTTCATGAATGCAATCTTTAAACTATATTTTATATCCTAAATTGATGATTATCATACTTAAATTTTACTGTATACATATATTATTATGTGATTGTGATCTAACCCTTACGAATTCTCTCTGTAAAGACTTGAATAATGAACTTATGGGGATGTTTAAAGCCTTGATTGTGTGAATGCGATGCTTGATTAAGTCTAAGTAGGGAGTGTGTTGATGACTGTGATAGCTGAAAATAATATTGATAGGGTTGAATGAACATATTCCCTTGAATTTGAAAAGATAGTCTTGCCTGTAGAGGTTGGGCGATGAAAGTTCTTGATTGATTGATAGACTCATGAGCATATTGAGTCTTGAGAGGGGTATTAGCACCGAAATGGGTAAGAGTGAGTCCCACTTGTACCTATTAACTATGTGGCAAGTGTAGGAGAGAATTGGACTGTAAAAGCAGATGTTTCCTTTGTCCTAAAAGAGGACTTGACAGACTTTGGATCCACTGACAGATTCGTCCTTTACCCCGGCAAGGTAAGGGATGGATGTGGCAATGATATCTCTTTGTTGTATCATTACCAAGGTAGTGGTTGTCAGTTATAAAAAGTCCATAGGTTTCATGATGATAAAACTCCGATGTGATGTGAATGTTTGATGTTTGATGGATAGTGAGATGCTAGAGCCTTGTCCTTTACTCTGAGGTAAGGTTGAGTGATTGAGGAGTGATTTCATATTATTTCCCTTTTTCTTTAGTCCGTTTTATATATAGTACATTCCACGTACTAATTCCCCTCTGGCGCTGCATCATTTTATGATGCAGAATCGATAGACTGAGGACTTCAGTAGCCCGATCGTTGAGGTTCAAAGCACTCTGTTCCAGACAGTGGTGAGTCCTCCCTTGCATTTGGAGGATGTTTATTTTCTTTTAATTAATAGTCTTTTACTTGATCTTTGGTACCCATGTCCTGTCATGGTACCATCTCAGATAATAATATAGAGGCTTCATAGATGTAGACATTGATGTTTGATGATGGGTGTTCTTTCCCTCCTCATCCTTTATATTAAGACTTTTGTTTGATCATTCTATTTCTTCCAAGATCGACTGAGATTGATAGCATTAAGCCTACAGATAGAATAGTATTATTATTATTACATTATTTTCTTCTGCTAATAAATAGACTGACGAAGGCAATAAGACTAGGTGGTCTGCTTGGGGGCTAGAAATAGTCTCCAAGTGCCAATCACGTCTAGGATACCCTCCCAGGGCGTGACAAACTTGGTATTAGAGCCTTGAGTTCGAGTGTCCTAGGGAGTCTATGAAGTCGTATCTAGTAGAGTCTTGTTTATGGGTGTATTGTGCAGCACACACTATAAACAGGAGGCTATAGGACATTAGGAAGTATTACCTTTCTTCTATGATCTGAGATCGTGCTGTAGAGTGTAACTTGTGAAATCATGTTTTAACTCATGAATTTTACTCTTACAGAGAATGCCTCCCAAGAGAACTGTTGCTCAAGGAGATGCCCCCACTCCCGTTACTGAGAACACCCAACTGGAGGGTCCGGTGCAGACTGAGACTATAAGACGGGGACGCCCTGCTAGGACTACTGAGGTCCCTCAGGCGTCCCCTGCTTAGCCCCAGCTAGCTCCAACTACTGAGGCAGAATTCAAAGGAGCCATCACCATGCTGACTCAGTTGGTGGCCTCCTAGGGAAATAGCCAAGGTTCCCAGGCCGCTAATTCTAGCTCACAAGAGCCCTCAACTACAACCCGACTCATGGACTTCTTATGGATGAACCTGCCAGTATATACGGGGTTAAAAGTGGAGGAGGACCCGTAGAATTTCATAGATGAGATGTATAAGGTTCTGAGTACTATGCATGCGAATGAGCTTGAGGGAGTGGAGCTTGTGTCATACCAGCTGAAGGATGTGGCTAATGTGTGGTATACCTCATGGGAGAGGGGTAGAGGTCACGATGATGAGCTTACCTCATAGGAGGAGTTTGAAATTGCCTTCCTTGATCATTTCTTTCCTCAAGAGCTGAGGGAGGCGAAGGTAGAGGAGTTCATGAATCTGAAATAGGGAGGGATGACCGTGAAGGAGTATAGGCTTACGTATTTCAAACTATTAAGGTATGCTCTAGAGATGGTGAAAGATATGAGGCAAAGGATGAGGAGGTTTGTATCTGGTCTGGCTAGACATGTGTAGCGAGAGTGTAAGTCTAATTTATTGATTCCTGGTATGCACATCCCTAGACTTGTGGTGTATGCTGAGCAGACAAAAGAATTTAAGAGGAGGGATAGAGAAGATCATTTGAGAAGAAAGACAAAGTCAGTGGGACACGAGCCTAGCCTGTAGAGACAACATAAAGGTGACAAAGCTTATTTTCAGAAGATATCATTACATCCCACACCATCTACAGCAAGTGCGCCCGTGCAACTAACCAGGTATGATCAGAATTCTTAGGGTTATCGAAATTTCAGGACCCCAGGCGCGCAATCTCAAGCCAGTGTGACTCAAGGTATAAGGGGAAAGCCATCTTGGAGCAAGTGAAGTAAGCTTCATATGAGTGAGTGCCGTGTTGGCAAGGATGTGTGCTATGCATATGGTCAGGCTGGTCATTTAAGTTTTGAGTGTCCAAACAGGAGGCGAGGTGAGGGGAGCAGCAGAGCTCAGTATTTGACAGCACCTCCAGCAGCTAATTAGTAGATGGGTACTACTACTAAGGGTACAGAAGGCGGGAAGAATCGTCTTTATGCTATGGGTAATCGACAGGAGCAGGAGGCTGCACCAGATAATGTCACGGGTATGCTTTGTGTCTTTACTTATGATTGCTATGCACTACTTGATCCGGCTGACACGTTTTCTTTTCTGACCCCTTATGTGGCTAGCAAGTTTTGGGTTCTTCCAGAGTGTTTCCATGAACCTTTTTCTATTTCTACTCCTACTGGTGAGTCTGTCTTAGCTGAGAGGGTTTACAGGGACTGTGTAGTGTCTATTTATCATAGAGACACCTTAGATGATTTGATAGAGCTAGAGATGGTTGATTTTGATGTAATAATGGGCTTAGATTGGCTTCATTCTTGTTATGCTTCTATTGACTAGAACTCAGATTGTTAAATTTCAATTTTCTAATGATCCTGTCTTAGAGTTGAAAGGGAGTTCTATTGCCCGTAAGGGTAAATTCATATGCTATGTTAGAGCTAGAAAGTTGATATCCAAGGGTTGTATTTACAACCTCGTTGAGTTAAGTCAAATGATGTGAGTCTCCTATTGACTCAGTCTCGATTGTGAATGAGTTTCCTGAGGTATTTTCGGATGATCTTCCCGGAGTCCCTCCTGATGGGGAGATTTACTTTGGGATTGATGTTCTTCCCGAGATCAAACCTATCTTAATTCCACCCTATAGAATGGCCCCTGCAGAGTTGAAAGAATTGAAAATGCAATTGAAAGAATTGTTAGAGAAAGGTTTCATAAGGCCTAGTGTCTCACCTTGAGTGCTCCTGTCCAATTCCTGCATACAAAAGATGGGTCTTTGAGGATGTGTATAGTCTACCGACAGTTGAACAAGGTTACCATAAAGAATAAGTACCTTCTTCCCAGAATGGATGATCTCTTTGACCAGCTTCAAAGTGCTACTTGTTTCTCCAAGATAGACCTCAGATCGGGTTACCATCAGTTGAAGGTGAGGGAAAGTGATATTCCTAAGATAGCCTTTAGGACACGGTATGGCCATTTTGAGTTCTTGGTCATGTCCTTGGGGTAGACAAATGCATCGGCAGCTTTCATGGATCTGATGAATAGGGTATTCAGGTCGTATCTTGATATGTTTGTGATCATGTTTATTTATAACATTTTGGTATACCAGAGGAACGAAGAAGAGCATGCTTATTACCTTAGAGTGGTTTTGCAAACACTCAAAGATCATGAGTTGTATGCGAAATTTTCTAAGTGTGAATTTTGGCTCAAGTTAGTGGCTTTCTTAGGCCATGTTGTTTCGGGAGATGGTATATGGGTGGATATGTAGAAGATTTGCATAGTTAAGAACTGGCCAAGCCCAACTTCCCCAACAGAAATAAGAAGTTTCTTGGGTTTAGCTGAGTACTACCGCAAATTTATGGAGGGTTTCTCTTCTTCGTCAGCCCCATTGACAAAGCTGACTCAAAAGAAGGACAAGTTTCAGTAGTCTGAGGCATGTGAGAAGAGGTTTCCGGAGTTGAAGACTAGATTGACTACAACACTAGTGTTGACCTTGCCAGATGAGACAGGTGACTTCCTGATATACTTTGATGCAACTAGAGTGGGATTGGGCTCTGTACTCATGCAGAGGGGAAGGTGATAGCTTATGCTTCCAGAAAGCGTAAAGGTCATGAGAAGAATTATCCAACTCATGACCTTGAGTTGGCAGCAGTGGTGTTCACACTTAATATCTGGCATCACTATTTGTATAGGTTGCATCTGGACGTGTTCACTGACCACAAATGCTTGCAGTACGTGTTCAACCAAAAAGAGCTCAACCTGCGGTAGAGGAGATGATTGGAGTTGCTCAAGAATTATGACATGAGCATTCTCTACCACCCAGATAAGGCCAACATTGTTGCTAATGCTCTTAGCAGGGTGTCCATGGGTAGTACTGCCCATGTGGAGGAGGGGAAGAGAGAATTAGCCAAGGAAGTGCATAGGCTAGCTCGATTGGGAGTGCAGCTTGAGGAGAACAATGCAGGATGGGTCAATGTTTAGAATGGTTCTTCTTCATCCTTATTATCTGAGGTGAAAGAAAATCAAGACCAAGACCTTGTCTTACTCAAATTGAAAGAAACGGTTCACAAGCAGAAGGTGATGATTTTCTCCAAAGGGGGAGATGGGGTATTGAGATATCAAGGGAGATTGTGTGTACCCAATGTTGATAGTGTTTGAAAGAGAATCATGGCCAACGTTCATAGCACGAGATATTCTATCCATCTTGGCTCCACCAAGATGTAGCACGACTTGAAGGAAGTCTATTGGTGGAATGGGATGAGGAAAGACATTGCTAAATTCATTTCTAAGCGTCCCAATTGCCAACAGGTCAAGGTTGAACATCAGAAACCATGTGGGTTAGCTCAGAACTTTGAAATTCCAGAGTGGAAGTGGGAGGTGATCAACATGGATTTTATTAATGGCTTACCATGATCCAAAAAGCAGCATGATTCGATATGGGTGATTGTTGACAAGATGACTAAATCAACCCACTTCTTGATAGTCAAGACAACTTACACTGGTGAGGAGTATACCCGACTATATATTCGTGAGATTGTGAGGTTGCATGGGGTTCTCTTTTCCATCATCTCGGACAAAAGAACTCAATTCACCTCTCAATTTTGGAGATCTTTCCATAAGGGATTGGCTACGAAGGTGAATTTGAGCACTGCTTTTCACCCTCAGACAGATGGGCAGGCAGAGCGCACTGTTCAACCTTTCGATGATATGTTGAGAGCATGTGGGATCGACTTCAAAGGAAATTGGGATGATTATTTACCATTGATTGAGTTCGCGTACAATAATAGCTATCATGCCAGCATTTAGATGGCCCCATATGAAGTAGTATACTAGAGAAGATGTAGCTAACCGATTGGCTGGTTGGATGTAGGTGAAGCCGATTTTATTGGGCCTGACCTTGTACACTAGTCTATGGAGAAGGTTAAATTCATTAGGAAAAGGTTGAAGACAGGCCAGAGTCACCAGAAGTCATATATGGATGTGAGAAAAAGAGACTTGGAGTTTGAGGTAGACGATTGGGTGTATTTGAAGGTATCACCCATGAAGGGTGTCATGAGATTTGGTAATAAGCGGAAGCTAAGTCTCCGTTATATTGGGCCATACCAGATAGTAATACAGATTGGGAAAGTAGTTTATGAGTTAGACTTTCCTCCCAAGCTAGACGGGGTTCAGCCGGTGTTCCACGTATCCATGCTGAAGAAGTGTTTGAGGGATCCAGCCTTAGCAATCCCTGTGGAGAGTATAGGTGTGAAAAATAGCTTGTCATACAAGGAAATTCCAGTCTAGATCCTTGATTGACATGTTCGTAAGCTGAGGAATAAAGAGATAGCCTCCGCTAAAGTCCTATGGAGGAATCAATTTGTTAAGAAAGCTACATGGGAAATCGAGGAAGCGATGAAACTCAAATACCCACATCTATTCCTTCTGAGTGAAGATGATGTTGAAGGTAAATATTTTTATCCTTAGCATTTTCGAATGTTTCTTTTCATTTAGTTGATGCCTGCTTTATTGCGTTCTCGGGTTTAAGACAGAGATAAATAGATGATGGATAGTGAGAGTTTGAGTGTTCCCGAGTGAGGAAAAAGATGAGTTCTGGGGTTCTTCATGTTCCCGTACGACATTTACTCATCATTCGAGGACGAATGATTCGAAGGGGGAGATGATGTAACACCCCATAAAATTACCAAAACGCTCCTAAAATACATCGTGTGCACCATGCGTCTTCCAAAGCTCCAATGGAAAATCCAAGTCCATATTTGAGATCAGCGCAGAAAATCGAGTGAGAAAATGATCTCGACTCGATTTAAGAGCAACTAGGTCAAATTACGAAATCGCACAATTTGTTCAAAAATAGTAGCAAATCCGCATTCCCTCCACGAAGTGCCAGGGATGGCAATTCGCACTTGCATTTTTTTGTTATTTTCAATGGGAACTATTTTTTTGAAAACATATCAAAATACACTGGTGCGTGCCCCCTCCGCGACGCCCACCTGTGTACCAAAAAAATCATTTTTTCCTTTTAATTTTGGGAAGGGCAATTTTTTCCTTCCAAACATATTTTAATACCCCGAGCCGGTTTTTAAAGTATATTTCATAAAAAAAGGTTTTAAACCCATTAATTTTCTAAGACTTTTACTTGAGTTCTAAGGGAAGAAAAGAACAAGAGAGGTGAGGGTTTCTGTGAGAGCTCCAATTCCTTGAAGATTCGTCATTCCCAGGTATGTAAAGGCTACCCAAAAGCATGAAATGTTCTTCCATGTGCCGAATGTAGAGTTTGGATGAAGAATAAATGTTTAGAAGTCTTGAATTATGGTTTGCTGAAATTTTCTTGAATATTAGCTTTAAATTCTTAGATGTTATCTTGAGTTCTTGAATGTACCTTTAAACAATATTTTATATCCTAAATTGATGATCGTCATGCTTAAAGTCAAGAGCCTTGATTGTCTAAATGTTATGCTTGACTGAGTCTGAGTCCTGAGGTGAGTGTATTGATAACTGTGATAGCTGAAAATAATATCGATAGGGTTGAATGAACCTATTCCCTTGAATTTGAAAAGATAGTCTTGCCCGTAGAGGTTGGGTGATGAAAGTTCTTGATGGATTGGATGAATTATAAGCATATTGAGTCTTGGGAGGAGTATTAGCACCGAATTGGGTAAGAGTGAGTCCCACTCATACCCATTAACTACGTGGCTAGCGTAGGAGAGGATTGGACCGCGAAAGCGGATGTCTCCTTTGTCCCAAAAGAGGACTTGACAGACTTTAGATCCACTGATAGACTCGTGCTTTACCCTGGCAAGGTATGGGATGGATGTAGCAACGACATCTCTTCTTTGGATGACTACCAGATCATAGGTAGTGGATGTTGGTTATAGAAACTCCCAGATAGGTTTCATGATGATAGAACTTCGATGTGATGTGAATGTTTGTTGTTTGATAGATAGTAAGATGCTAGAGCCTTGTCCGTTACTCTGAGCTGAGGCTGAGTGATTGAGGAGTGATTGCATATTTTTTCCATTTTTCTATTGCCCATTTTACATACAGTACATTCAACATACTAACGCTCCTCTGGCGCTGCATCATTTTATGATACAGATTTGATAGACCGAGGACTTCAGCAGCTCGATTGTTGAGGTTCAGAGCACTCTATTCCAGACAGTGGTGAGTCCTCCCCTGCATTTGGATGATGTTTATTTTCTTTTGATTAATAGTATTTTACTTACTCTTTTGTCGCCATGGCCTGTCAAGGTACCATCTTAGACAACAATATAGAGGCTTCATAGATGTAGTTGTTGATGTTTGATGTCGGGGGTTCTTTCCTTCCTCCTTATTTATATTGAGACTTTTGTATGATTATTCTATTTATTCCAAGATCAACTTAGATTGATAGCACTGAGCCCACAGATAGAATAGTATTATTATTACATTATTTTCTTCCGCTAATGAATTGATTGGACGAAGGGCAATGAGACTAGGTGGTCCGCTTGGGGCCTAGTAATAGTCTCTGAGTACAAACCATGTCAAGGGTACCCTCCCGGGGGTGACAAAGAACTGAAACATAAGATCTAGAATCATAAAAAGGACTTGAAGTATTATCATAAGCTTGAATAGAATGGAAGAGATATGGATTTTACTTTTCTAATCATAAAAAGGACTTGACATATTATCATAAGCTTGAATAGAATGGAAGAGATACTAATATTGCTTTTCTATGCCCGCTCCAGCACCCCGAGAGACTTTTTCGAACTGAAGATTTTTTCAAAGGGCCTTGACGAACACTACATCCTTATCAATCAACTTCTCCACCCATCCATCCAATACCTCCATCGAGACCTTCTCCTTAGCCAACTTATCGTCCACAACGCCCACAATATCAAAGAGTTCTATAGCACTAGAGTCACCAACACGTCCCCTCAACCTAGAAGCATGAAGAATCGGACAAACCATACCCCTATCCAGAGGCAATTCCCTTTCTTGAAGCAACCCCCAAAAAATGCCCAAAAATGTGCCTTGAAAGTGTCTGGAATCCTAATTTCTATATATCTCAAAATTTGTGCGTTATTTCAAAAGATTCGACTTAATATTCTTGTTCAGGGGGCAAAACTGAAATGGGAAATAGGTCTAACCTAAATTTTAGAGCAACTGTATCAAAATCGAAAAATCGTAAAAATGCAAATTCCAGTAGGCATTCGCGCCCCTGGTGCGCCCCTATGTTATTCTTGCTCAGGTTTTGTGTTTTGGTCCAAGGCTTTTATGTCTTGGGAAAAGCCTTCCCATATGTGAAAATACCTATACTTAGCCATATTTCACCCTCGTATCATCCAAGACATTCCCCAATACTCAATCAAACACTTAGACTCATATTTCACTCCAAAATCTAGTGTCCAAATCTCTTCCAGATTATAAGGATTTCACTCAAGCTTCAAGTCTCCATGCAAATCTCCATCAAGAAATTCTCCAAAGCTAAGGTTTGTGGGTTTTAACCATTGGGTCCTTTCACCCATGGTAGTCAAGCTTCTG
Source organism: Solanum medicagineum (assembly GCA_026153255.1). Classification (NCBI taxonomy): domain Eukaryota; kingdom Viridiplantae; phylum Streptophyta; class Magnoliopsida; order Solanales; family Solanaceae; genus Solanum; species Solanum medicagineum. Next base: position 2,057 of record JAPFFP010059750.1, on the reverse strand, counting down.
TTTTACATAAATTGCATGATTTAAAGTTGATTTACTTATGGGTCTTACTTACGATGAAGTTGACTATGAACTATGTTGGGATTTCATGAAATTGTGACTATTTTTCCATGTTTTGTGCTATGAAACTAAGATCTATTGTGAGATTTGATGAAGGATTTTGATGTATATTTTTTGAGGGTGTTACCAAGGTTGATTGATGATTTTGCATTGAATTTTCTTTCATGATTTCATCTCTAAATTGCATGGTTTTACACTAGCTCTACACACCTGCGAAGTGTTTGATAAAAGGCCCTTTCAAGGGTTCTTCATGTTTTGATCATCTATTGGTTGATCTGTGATTCAAGTGACTCTATGATAATTTTGAGATTTCCAAAGATATGTTTAGTTCATGGAAATGTTGAAGATATTGTAAAGCCGAGTTTAAGCCCTCTCTAAAAGATTTCACCTTTTGTGATCCCTTTAATGTTGATGTTGATGCAAGGTAATGTTTGATGATGAACTATTCTTATGTTTGAAGTTGGGCATTAGAGGTCAAGGATGTCTTAGAGCTATTGGTTTCATGTTTCTATGCTTCTTACTAATTATTAAAGCTATGATGATCTTACATAATCTGTTGTATTAGATTTAGCACCGATGGATTGAGGTAGTGCTCTCTTTCCTAGAACTATGTGCCACCATAGGATGATGTTGTACCCTTGCAATAATAGTGGATCCACTTAATACACTTTTCATAAAACCTTTCTGAAATGGTGTGGGACTCCGTAAGGAGGGTTACTTTATCCAAAATGGAGCGTGAACCAATAAGGTGAAGTATAGTAATAAATCCTTTTTGAAATGGGGAGGGACCCCGTAAGGAGGGTTACTTCATTCGAAATGGGGTTGGCCCCCATAAGGTGAAGTATAGTTTATGTTGGCAAGTAGACCACCTCTTTACCGGTGAGGGGTAATCATCAGGATTCCAAGTTGTAGCTTGCTTGGTCTTATATCTATGTCGGTTGAGATCTCTTCCTAGACTTATGTATTATGGTATATACAAGTTGATTTGGATTGTAAGCATGTTTTACTTCAAGCATCATTCATACATGTCATATTATTATTACGCTATTCATTGCTTATGCTTATACATTTTGTCTATGTTGCCTATCTCTTGTTGCATTGCATCCTACATTCTTAGTACATTCAAATGTACTAACACATCCTCTACGCTTACATGATGTTACCATGTAGGAACCGAAACTCCATTTGATCATCTTCCTCCTCCACGTGGCTTGTAATATTCCTCTCAAAGCAAGTTGATGAGTCCTCAATTCTGAGGACATACTTCTCTTGATCTATGCTATGTATTGAATTTTCTTACATTGGTAACTTATAACTATGAGGGTGAGCCCGGTTTCTTGTCTTAACCCTCGCTAACTTTCTATGTCTAGAGATGTTGTTGGACAAGTTATTTATTATGCTTGAGATTTGACTCATCTATGTTATTAAGCGTTTACCCTTGTTTATGTTTTTACTTGTTGTTTATTATTGCTTCCATGACCAAGGGTGCGTGTATGATATGCTAAGAGGCATGTTTGGCGTTCTTTCGGGTTCCTCATTCGCCTGTCAATCTAAGCCCTTGTTAGGGTCATGCAAAACTTTGTATCAGCGTACTAGGTTGTTAGGTCCTTAATGTCCAACACACCACGTTGATTAGAGTCATGTTCATGGTTATGTTGTGCACCACAACTATGAGCAAGAGGCTATGGGATGTTTTAGGAAATGTTTCCCTTCTTCTTGATCTATATAATGCTATGGAGTTAAGGTAAGGTTTTTCCCCCTAAGGATTCTTCATTGCTATGCTATTCCTAACACAAGAAAAAGAAGAGCCCGCTCTCCCGAAGAATAACCGGATCATGAAGAATTTGGGGATGCACTTACCATGTTAGATCATGCTGTGACTAATCAAATCAACCAAGGGGCCCAAGACCCTCATGCTCCTACCTGTAACAGCCCGGACCCACACGTGCATATATTGTCCGCTTTGCCAGCCATGGGTCGCCCATACGGCCATGGACCAG
>JAPFFP010059742.1:0-27331 GCA_026153255.1 Solanum medicagineum | reverse complement strand
CTCTCTACTTTTGTGGTAGTGGTAAGGTCTGCGTACATTTTACCCTCCCCAGACCCCACTTGTGGGATTACACTGGGCATGTTGTTGTTGTTGTTTTTGTTACTTGGATATCAAGATACACGAGTTCGTTCTACTAAATAAAGTTCATGTGTTATTCTACCTCCTATGCATTTCATTATTTATGTAACCTACTCCTTTCATTATTGTGTTGTCTTTTGTGATTATTTACATGTCATATGTTGTACCTATAGTGCTACAGCTCCAATATTATGACCACCAAAAGAATCATCTCAAAAGTAATTGAAAGATAAAGTATATTACCTATAGATGGGTGGTAACCCGAGAGGTGGAAGAATCACCTAGCTAGGGTCGATCCTATCATGGGTGGTAGCCTAAGGGGTGAAAGGAAAATCCTAGCAAGGGCTGATCCCGATATATATTTACCACAGATCAGTTGGACATTTGTATTACATGTTGTGCACAGATTAATAGTAAAGGTAAAGTAATAAAAAAACATAAAGTACATGATCCCACGGTATAACTAAGGGTGGTCTCTTATCCTGCACCAGTGCATAGTTTCAGTTGAGTTGTTACTTTATATACAGTATTTCCTACCTTACATATTCAGTACATTATCTTGTACTAATGTCCCTTACAGGGGACTTGCATTTCATGTTGCAGGTGCAAGTGCTAGTAGATCTCCCCAGTAGGAGTACAGGATACCTAGCTGCTGTTACCAAGCTCCAGGTTGCTTTGGAGCTTTGCGTGTCTAGAGCTTATATTTCTGTGTTATACAGTTAGTCAAGGCGGGTCCTCTCCCGACCCTTATCAAATACTTTTCCTTATCTAGAGGTTTTGTAGACTATGTAAATTAAATTGTGGTCATGTCTCCTACTTTAGACAACGTGGCCCCAACGACCTAGCCAGATGCATTTCTTTTTAGGTTGTTATTACTGTTTACTTTCTTAAAGGCATGTTGAATGTAGAAATCCCTTATAATATGTATAGAAACCACATAAATACATGTTGGTTCTCCTGGGCTTATTGACAACAGGTGCTAGTCCGCCTTAACAGGACTTTGGGCGTGACAGATATCTTGAGCGATTGTGTGTTCAAATTTAAGGGAAGTTGGGATGATCCTTGCTACATATCGAGTTCACCTACAATAATTATTTTCATGCACGTATTGGGATGGCACCATTTTAAAGCATTGTATGGTAAACAGTTAAGATCACCTATCGGGTGGCTAAAAGATGGTGTGTGGCATTAATAGGACTGGACTTGGTGATGAATGCTATGGAGAAAATTAAAAGCATTCGGGAGAAATTGCAAATAGCCCAAAATCAACAAAAGTTTTGCTCTGATGTGAGAAGAAGGGAACTTGAGTTTTAAGTTAGTGATTGGGTCTACTTGAAGGTGTCTCCAATGAAAGTTGTGCTCTGGTTTGATAAGAAAGAAAAATTGAGTTCTAGATATATGGGACCCTATATGGTGGTGAGAAGAGTGAGAAAAGTAACATATGAGTTGGATTTACCCAACAAGTTGCATTTGATTCATGCGATCTTCCATGTGTTGATGTTGAGGAAATTCATAGGTGACCCAAGTTCCATAATTACTTTGCATGATATGAACATTGAAGAGGACTTGAGTTATGAAAATGTATTGGTTGAAATTCTAGACCGGTAAGTGAAGAAGCTAAGGAACAGGAAGTTCCATCCGTCAAAGAGCTTTGGAGAAACCAAGAAGTTAAGGGTGCTACAAAAGAAGCATAAATGAATATGATTGTCACGACCCAAGCCTAGGGCCTAGACGTGACACGGCAAATTGGTACCCAAAGGGACCCAAACAAGCCTCTTAGCATATATCATTTACACATTCTTGGTCGCAGAAGCAAAGTAAACAACAATAATAGAATATAAATAAGGATAAAGGGACTAAGGGAAGTCTTTCATAGTATAAATCATGAAAAGAGTCAAAGCTCAAAGCTTAGTTACATAACTTGTCCACCAACACCTCTACCATATATTGGGCGAGGGCCAAGACAACTTTCCAGGCTCACCCTTTTAGTATCAAAGTTCAACATAAGAGATAACAAAGTAGGAGTACAAAGCTAGTGTCCTCGAACTTGAGTACACACCCATAGCTATTCTTCAAGATGACTAACTAGCCACAGGGAGGATGATCGTGAGGAGATCCAGTTCCTACATCGTAAAGTCATATAGGCATAGAGTGTGCGTTAGTATATTTGAATGTACTAAGTATGTAGGATGCAATGCAACAAGATATAGGCAACGTAACTAAAATGCATAATCATAAGCAAGAGATAGTATATTAGCAAGATGGCATGTATGATCAATTCTTGAAGTCAAACATGCTTATATATAACAAAATGCATGTGTTAGGGAGAGACCATCATCATAGACCAAGAAAACTACTACTTAGAATCCAAGGCCTACCACCCCCATGGAAGGCGATTGAGGTATCTACCCCTCAATTGATAGATGGTCATAGCACCCCCTATCAAAGTTGTTAAGGTATATACCCCTTAACTGGTAGATGGACATAGCACCCTCCATCATAGTTGTAAAGGTATATAACCCTCAATATGGTAGATGGGCATAGTACCCTCCATCATAGTGGTCAAGGTATGTACCCCTTAACTGGTAGATGGACATAGCACACTCCATCATAGTGGTTGAGGCATAGCACCCCCTCAACAAGGTGTGGTCAACTTGCAAAATTATAGATACTTTTCATGAAATCAACACATAAATACATTCATTTGATTATCATATAGTCACTAGACTCATAGGTCATGCAATAGATCATCCATAACTCATGAACCCTAAACCGGACATTTTATCAAACACTTGGCGGGTGTGTAATGCTATTTCAAAATAATGCAATTCAAGAGTGAAATCATATGCGAAAGCTTAACGTAAATCAACCCACCAACACTTGGTAACACCCTCGTGCAAGATACATTAAAACCCTTCGTCAAATCTCATCATAGAACATAGATTCATAGCTCAAGCTATGCTTAAACAGTCCACATTTCATGTAACCCCAACATAGTTTATAATCAAATCCATAGTAAGAATACCCATAAGTAAATCAACTTGATAACATGTAATTTACGTAAAAAAAAGGTTGGGCACCATAGGTGAAAGGACCCAATGGTTGAAACCCACATACCTCAACTTTTGAGATTTCCTTGATGAAGATTTCAATGAGAACTTGAAGCTTGAATGAAATCCTTATATCCAGAATGAGTTTAGAATGCTAGAATTTGGGTGAAATATTAGGCTAAGTGTTAGAGAGGGTTTTGGGGAATGTCTTGTATGATATGGAGTTGAAATATGACTAAGTATAGGTGTTTTTACGCATGGGAAGGCTTAGGCCGAAGACCCATAGGCCCTGGACTGAAATAGGAAACTAGAGCAAAAATAACAGTAGTCTGTGCCATGTCACATCACACCAGGAGCACGAATAGTCTCTAGAATTCATCATTTTTGGAAAATCAAATTTTGATACGGTTGCTCTAAAATTGGAGTTATACCCATTTCCCACTCAATTTTGCCCACTGATCACAAATATGAAGTCATATTTTCAATATCATGCACAAAGTTTGAGATATATAGAAATTATGATTATGGGCACTTCTAAGGTACGTTTTCGGGCACTTTTTGGGGTTGCTTCAATATCTCCGGCTTGGGAACATTCATCCCCAAATGTCAAAGAAATGTAGATAAGAGAAGTAAGCAAGATAATATTAGCCCACACAAGAATGCAACAATGCACTTAAACTTTATTTCAAAAGTCTCAACATAAGTGTCAAAATCACCATGAACTTGTCAACATAAACTTGAATGCATGCATATGACATAAGGGCTTAAAGATAACACTTGAAATCATGTAGGGACATAGATTAGTACCTTAGCGTTGAGTAGAATGGAAGAGATAGGGATATCACTTTTACATGTCCCTTTCGGCTTCCCATGTGGCACTTTAAACTTGTTGATTCCTCCAAAGGACCTTAATAGAAGCTACATCCTTGTTCATCAACCTCTTCACTTGTCTATCCAAAATTTCTATCGGTACCTCTTCATAAGTCAAATTGCCTTCAACAACACACACAACATCAAGAGGCACAATAGCATTTGGGTCACCCACACACTTCCTCAACAAAGACACATAGAAGACCAGATAAACCATATTAATGTATTGAGAGACTCCAACTCATAGGATACCTTACAAATCCTCCTCAACACCCTACAAGGACCCATAAATCATGGACTCAACATACCTTTTTTAACAAAACGAACCACACCCTTCGTGGGTGAGACCTTCAAATAGACCCAATCACCGACCTTAAATTCAAGATCACTTCTCCTCACATCGGCATATGATATTTCTCGACTTTGGGCTGTTTGCAACCTTTCCCTTATCAACCTCACCTTCTCTATGGCCTCTATAACCATATCTGAACCAAACAAAGCCATCTCCTAACCTCAAACTATCAATCGGGGATCTACAATGTTCTACCATAGAGAGCCTCAAAAGGAGTCATACCAATGCTAGAATGATAGCTATTATTGTAAGCAAACTCAATAAGTGAAAGATGATCATCCCAATTACCCTTAAGCTCCAAAACATAAGCTCTAAGCATATCCTCAAGATTTTGGATAGTTATTTAGGCTTGGCCATCCATTTGAGGGTGAAAGGCCATACTAAGCTTAACCTTGGTAACAAGACCCCTTTGGAAGTACCTCTAAAAGTGTGAATAGAATTGAGCACCACGATCCGAAATGATAGACAAAGGCACCCCATTCAATCTAACCAACTCATGAATGTACAATCTAGCATAATCTTCGGCCTCTTAAGTAGTCTTAACTAGTAGGAAATGAGCCGAATTTGTCATTCTACCAACCACAACACAAATGAAGTCAAAATGCTTTCTAGTCTTAGGCTACCAACCCCAAAATCCATGTTAATTTACTCGCACTTCTAAGTGGGAATCTCTATATCTTGGGCTAGGCCACCCGACCTTTGAAGTTCGACTTTGATTTGTTGGCAATTATGGCAACCGGATACAAACTTAGCAATATCTCTCTTCATGCCACCCCACCAAAACACTTTCCTCAAATCCCTATACATCTTGGTTGAACCGAGGTGAATAGAATAGGAAGAATATGAGCCTCATCAAGAATCTTCTCTCTCAAGTCATTAACACAAGGCACACACAATCTATCTTGGTACCTAAGGGCACCATATCCTCCTTGAGAGAAAACCTCCACCTTACCATCTCTCACCAAGGCCTTCAATTCTAGCAAGGCGGGCTCTAGATCTTGCTTTGCCTTCACCTCCACAATCAAATGAAGATTTTGAGCCATCAACAACTACAATACCACCATTATCAACCTCTTCCAACCTAACTCCCAGTCTAGCCAAACAATGAACCACTTTAGCCACCTCCTTGTCCCCATCATGGACATGTGCTAGGATACCCATAGACACCCTACTCAAAGAATCGGCCATAATATTAGCCTTACAATGGTGATAATGCACACTCATATCATAATCTTTAAGAAGCTCTAACCACCTTATTTGTCTCAAGTTGAGATCTTTTTGGGTGAAGACGTATTGAAGACTCTTATCATCGGTGAACACATCAACATCCACCCCATACAAATAATGACGCCAAATTTTCAAAGGAAATACGTCAGCGGCCAATTCAAGATCATGGGTAGGATAATTCTTTTCATGCACCTTAAGTTGTCTAGAAGCATAGGCTATCACCTTGCCATTTTGCATCAATACACAACCTAAACCAATTCTTGAGGCATCACAATACACAATAAATCCTTCTAACCCTTTCGGTAGTGACAAGGAGCGGAGACAAGCTTATCCTTCAAAGATTGGAAACTTTTCTCACACTCATCGGTCCACACAAATTTTGCCTTCTTTTGGGTCAACTTATTCATGGGAGAAGCAATAGAAGAGAACCCATTGACAAACCTCTGGTAGTAACTCGCTAAGCCCAAGAAACTTCTAATATCTGATGGAGTTAAAGGTTTAGGCTAATTTCTAATCACTTTCGTCTGTTTAGGATCCACCTTAATACCATGCCCCCACACCACATGACCTTGGAAGGCAACCTCTTTCAACCAAAACTAACATTTCTCATATTTGGCATACAACTTCTCCCACCTCAAGATTTGTGAGACCACCCTCAAGTGATCCACATGCTCCTCCTCACTATGGGAATAAATCAAGATATCATCAATCAATACCACCACAAACAAATGAAGGTAGGGCTTATGTACCTTATTCATAAGATCCATGAAGATAGTCGATGCATTGGTCAACCCAAAAGACATAACCACAAATTCATAGTGTCAATACCTAGTCCGAAAGAGAAGTAACTAGACCTTGAAGTTGGTTAAAAAGATCATCAACTCCTTGGTAGAGCATACTTATTCTTTATGGTAACCCTATTAAGTTATCGGTAATAAGTACACATTCTAAGAGAATCATCCTTCTTCTTCACAATCAAGACTAGTGCACCCCAAGGTGATTGTCTAGGCCTAGTAAAACCCTTCTCCAACAAATCCCTCAATTGCTCCTTCAACTCCTTTAACGTCGCCAAGGCCATATGGTAAGGGGGTGAAGAAATGGGTTGAGTATTGAGAAGGAGGTCTACACAAAAGTCTATTTCCCTTTTGGGAGGAACACCGGGAAGATCATTGGGAAAGACATCAAGGAACTCATTAACCACCGGAACCGACTCTACTGGAAGGACTTTGGACTCAACATCCCTAACCCTTAGAAGATGATAGAGACGCTCCTTAGAAATCAACTTATGGGATTTAATGCAAGAAATGAATATACCTTTGACTACTACATCATGACTTTCCCACTCATGAACGGGTTCATTTGGGAATTGGAATTTGACCCTACTGGTTCTACAATCAATAGAAGCATAATATGCATGCAACCAATCCATCCTAAGAATAACATCGAAACCCACCATATCCAACTCAACAAAATCACAAGGCAACATTTTATGCAAAATGAAAATAAGAAAATTTCTATAGACCCTTCTAGCAACAATGGATGCACCAACGGAGTAGACACCTCATAAGGTTTACACAACTATTTGGGTTCAACATGAAACTTTTTAACAAAAGGTGTAACAAAAAAAATAGTGGCACTCCGGCCTATCAATGCCTACACATAAAAATTGAAGAATTTTAAAATATCGGTGACGACATCGGGCACCTCATCTACCCATTATCTCTCTTGAAGAGCATAGAACCAATTGTGCCTTGGGACACCACTTTGTTGACCTCCTCTTCCCATAGGAATTGCATTCGCACCTCGGCCTTGTGGACGGCCATCTCTACCCTTATATTGTGCACGTGGACAATCAATCTCCTTATGACCCACTTCACCACACCCATAACAAGCATTATTATCCTTCCAACATGGCCCATCATGGCCTCTACCACATCTTGGGCATCTAAAAGTAGGCACCACACCACCACCACCTTGGACCCTTGAGTTGCCATTAGAAAACCTACTAATAGAAGCATTGGAAGACCATCGGCCTTGATAATACCGGCCACTCTTAGGACATTATAATCTACCCTCCTAATGGGCCCTCTAGGCCTCACGACTTCTCCTTTTTGTCAACTTTTCCCCATCCAATTGTTTGGCATACGCCATGAGGCGAGACAAATCTATATCACCTTTCAACATAGCGGCACGAAATTCTTCATTTACCAAATCAGATACATCTATCACAAACTTGTTCATCCTAGAACTTCGCTCTGCCACCAAATGTGGAGCATATTTAGAGAGTTGGTTGAACCTGAGGGCATACTCCTTCACACCCATGGACACTTGCTTTAAATTCATAAATTCCATCATTTTGGCTTCCCTTAGAACAAGAGGGAACAACTGTTTAAGAAATTCCGCCCTAAACCCCTCCCAAAGGATCATATTGTTCTTCGCCTTCTCCTCCTTCCATTATGTAAACCATATTTGGGCCACCCCTTTGAGTTGGTAGGCTGCTAACTCTGCTTTCTCCTCCGATCTAACACCCATGACAGACAACACTTTGTACACCTCATCAATGAATTCTTGAGGGTCCTCATCCACTTTAAACCCATTAAACTTTGGTGGATTCATCCTCATGAAATCCCTTACCCTAGATGCCGGAGTAGGAGCATGAGGGGCTTGGACCCCTTAGTTGATTTGATTAGTAATGTCTTGTGCTAACATGGCAATAACATCCCAAAACTCTTTATAAGACGATTGTTCTTTGGGTGTACTAGCTCTTCTTCCTCTTGTGATAGGCATGATCTAGCATAGTAAAGAACATTCATCAGGGGAAAACCTTACGTTAACTTTTATAGCATGACATAGATCAAGAAGAAGGGAAACATTTCCCAAAATGCCTCATAGCCTCTTACTCATAGTTGTGGTGCACTTCATAACCATGAACAAGACACTAATCGATGCGGTGTGTTGGATGCCAAGGACCATTAACAACCTGGCACTTATACTAAGTTTGTCATGACCCAAGCCTATAGCCTAGACATGACACAGGAATGGGTACCCAAACTGACCCAAATAAGCCTCTTAGCATATCATTTATACATCCTTGATCGCGGAAGCAAAGTAAACAACATTAAGAAAATATAAATAAGGACAAAGGGACTAAGGGAAGTCTTTCATTCATAAATCATCAAAAGAGTCAAAGTTCAAAGCATAGTTACATAACTTGTCTAACAATATCTCTAGCATAGATTGGGCTGGGGCCAAGACAACTTTTCGGTCTCACCCTTTTATTATCAAAGTTCAACATAAAAGATAACAAAGTAGGAGTGCAATGATAGTATCCTCGAACTTGAGGACTCACCAATAGCTATTCTTCAAGATAACAAACTAGCCACATGGAGGATAATCATGAGGAGCTCCGGTTCTTACATGGTAACATCATGTAGGCATAGAGTATGCGTTAGTACGTCTAAATATACTAAGTATGTAGGAACGTAATGCAACAAGAGATAGGCAACATAATCAAAATACATAATCATAAGTAAGAGATAGTATATTAGCAACATTACATGCATGATCAATGCTTGAAGTGAAACATGCGTATATAGAACATAATACATATGTTAGGAAGAGATCATTATCATAGACAAAGAAAACTAGTACCTGGAATCCAAGGCCTACCACCCCCTTGGAAGGCGATTGAGGTATCTACCCCTCAATTGGTAGATAGGCATAGCACCCCCCATCATGGTGGTCAAGTTATATGCCCCTTAACTAGTAGATAGGCATAGCACCCTCCATCATAGTGGTCAAGGTATATACCCCTCAACATGGTAGATGGGCATAGCATCCCCCATCATTGTGGTTAAGGTATATACCCTTTAACTTGGAGATGGACATAGCACCCTCAATCATAGTGGTTGAGGCATAGCACCCCCTCAACAAGGCGTGGTCAACTTGCAATACTATAGATACTTTTTATGAAATCAACACATAAATACATTCCTTTCATCATTATAAAATCACTTGACTCATAGGTCATGCAATAGATCATCAATAACTCAAGGACCCTAAACTGGACATTTTATCAAACACTTGGCGGATGTGTAATGCTAGTTCAAAATCATGCAATTTAAGTATGAAATGATGTGAGAAAACTTAATGTAAATCAACCCATCAACGCTTGGTAATACCCTCATGCAAGATACATTAAAACCCCTTATCAAATCTTAATGAACATAGATTCGTAGCTCAAAATATTCTTAAACAATCCACATTTCCTGAAACTGAAACAACCCCAACAAGTGCCTGAAAATGTGCCTCGGAAGTGCCCATAATCATAATTTCAATATATCTCAAAATTTATGCGTCATATCAAAAATTCGACTTCATATTCTTGTTCAAGGGGTAAAATTAAGTGAGAAATGGGTCTAACCTTGATTTTAGAGTAATTATAGAAAAATTTAATTTTTCCAAGTGTGCGCAAAACAGTGGGGGTGCGGGATTGTACCGCGACGCGGACCCCTCACGGACCTATGTATTTTGTTGCCAGTTTTCTCACTTTCATCCAAGGCGTTAGGGTCTTGGGCCTTAGCCTTCCCATGTTTAAAGACACTTATACTTAGCCATATTCAACACCATATCATAAAAGACATTCCCTAGTACTCTTTCAAACACTTAGATAAATATTTCACTCAAAATTGAAGTGCAAATTCTCATTCTGAATCTAAGGATTTCATTCAAGCTTCAAGTCTCCATTCAAATATTCTTAAAGAAAAACTCCAAAGTTAAGGTATGTGGGGTTCAACGATTAGGAACTTTCACCTATGGTACCCAAGCATCCTTTTTACATAAGTTTCATGTTTCTAAGTTGATTTACTTATGGGTCTTGCTTACTATGAATTTGACTACGAACTATGTTAGGGTTTCATAAAAGTATGACTGTTTAAGCATATTTTGAGCTATGAATCTATGGTCTATCTTAAGAAGGGATGAAGGATTTTGATGTATATTGCATCAGGGTATTACCAAATATTGGTAGGTTGATTTACTTCAACTTTTCTTGCACGATTTTCACTCTTGAATTGCATGGTTTTATATTAGCGCTACACACCTACCAAGTGTTTGATAAAATGTCTGGTTTTGGATTCTTGAGCTATTGATGATCTATTGTATGACGTATGACTTGAATGACTTTATGATGATGAAAGAAATGTATATATGAGTTGTTTCTATGAAAAGTACTTATACTATTGTAAGTTGACCATGCCTAGTTGAGGAGGTCATGCCTTAATCAGCATAGATGGTAGGGTGAGACAACCATCAACTAATTGAGGGGTTGATACCTCAATCACCATGGATGGTAGGGTGATACAACTATCAACCAATTGAGGGGTTGATACCTCAATCACCGTAGATGGTAGGGTGAGACAACCATCAACCAATTGAGAGGTTGACACCTCAATCACCATTGATGGTAGGGTGTGATAATCCATCATAATGTTGGTCTCTTCTTAAATATATAATATGTTCTATATAAGCATGTTTTACTTCAAGCATCATTCATACATGTCATATTGCTATTATACTATCGATTGCTTATTATGTTGTATTTTCCATATATTGCCTATCTCTTGTTGCATTGCATCCTAGATACTAAGTATAATCAAATGTACTAATGCATACTCTATGTCTACATGATGTTATCATATAGGAACTGAAACTCCTCACGATCATTCTCATCCTCCCCGTGGCTAGTACTATCTTCTCAAAGCATGTTTGGTGTCCTCAACTGCGGGGATGGTATCTCTTGTTCTTATGTTATATGAAAACTATTTTTATCCATTTGTATTCCTTTGACTATGAGGGAGAGTTGGGAAAGTTGTCTTGGCCTCACTCAATTCTAAGTTTAGAGGTGTAGTTGGATAAGTTATGTATTATGCTTGAGCATTGACTCTTTTGATGTTTGTGTTTTGAAAGACTTTCCTTAGTCCTTTTACCCTTATTTCTTTTCTCTTATTGTGGTTTAATTGCTTCTGCAACCAAGGATGTGTAATGATATGTTAAGAGGCTTGGTTGTGGTCCCTTCGGGTTCCTCATTCGCCGTGTCACGTCTAGCCCCTAGGCTTGGGTCATGACAGAAACCCTGACATAGTTTATAATCAAATCCATAGTAAGAATACCCATAAGTAAATCAACTTGAAAACATGCAATTTACACAGAAAGGAAGGTTGGGCACCATGGGTAAAAGGACCCAATGGTTGAAACCCACATACCTCAACTTTGGAGATTTCCTTGATGAAGATTTGAATGAGAACTTGAAACTTGAATGAAATCCTTGGATCCGGAATGAGTTTGGAATGCTAGAATTTGGGTGAAATATTTGGCTACGTATTAGATAGGGTTTTGGAGAATGTCTTGTATGATATGGAGTTGAAATATGACTAAGTATAGGTATTTTTATCCATGGAAAGGCTTAGGCCCAAGACCCAAAGGCCCTGGAGTGAAACAGGATACTTCTGTAAAAACAACACTGGTCCACCCCCTGTTATGTCGCCCAAGGGCGCGGATCATCTCTGGAATTCGTTAGTTTTAGAAAATGAAATTTTGATACAGTTGCTCTAAAATGGGGTTATACCCTTATCATGAATATGAAGTCAGGTTTTTAATATCATGCACGAATTTTGAGATATATGGAAATTACAATTATGGGCACTTCTGAGGCACATTTTCAGGGACTCTTTGGGGTTATTTCAATGATGAAGCACTATCCACATTTATTCTACCTCTAGCCTAAGTTATTAAGAATTTCTTTCAAAAACCTTCAACTCCATGCATGTTAGTTTCTATGATGTTTGCATTTATTTTATGTTTATAAACTATTTTGAGAGATGTTTAAAGTATGAAATCTGAAATTTCTGAGAAATGATGTTTAACATGCTTTTCGCATGCATACTGCGTTATTAGCTGCTAGTTTACTCTTTAGGCCTTCCTTTAAGTACATTTGGGGACGAACACTCCCAAAGGGGAGATATTATAACGACCCCCAGTTTAGAAGCCTTGAGTATAGAAAAGTTGGCCTGAAAAATAACCTGAGGTCTTGTTTATGGGGTAACTTACGGCCAGTAAGTTGGCATATCGCCTGTACGTTCTTTCTATTCGTAAATAAGGAACTTGAAAAAGGGGAAAGATTTCTAGGTTTTGGATAACCCACGGACCAAGTGACGACCCATAGGATATCTTATGGCCCATATATGATTTCGTGAGTGGGAACCCAGATATAAAGAAAATTTGGATATTTCTGAAGGATGACCTACGAGTGATTATACTACCCAAAAAATGTGATACATCCCATAAATGATCATTGTGGAATGAGGCCAAGAATAAGGCAAAAAATAGCTAAGTTGATGTCACCCAAGTTACACCTCCTTTTAGAGGATAAAAGGGTCGTTGCCAAAAATTAGAACCTAACCAAGGTTAGGGTCGAACCCACAAGGAATATATAGACTCAAGAGAATTCAAGGATCGTAATTCGAGTAGATAACCAACTTACTTCCCAAAAGGAGGGTTTGCAATAATCAATGTAAAATAAAACTAAACTAACTACTACAAGAGAGAAATCAATATGGAGAGAAACTAGGGTATTGTGTTCCCCATGATTCCCCAACTCAGCATCATCGGATACCTTAATTCTTTTCTAGTGTGTAGCCTTCAAGATGGTAAGTTAAGTTCATCAAGCTCTTTGGTCAAAGGTGAGAGATGAGTTTGACAATGTGACTTGGACCATTTCCAAGGTGTGCATTACTAACCCTTACCTATTAGTCCTAGTACAACCTCCCCTTGGTCCAGTTTTGTTGATTAGATTAGAACACATCAATTGAATCCTGTTAATTAATCTTTTTTTCCTATTCATTACTACCTTCTTCTAGTCAGTAACACTAGGTGGGTTCTAATGTTTGCCACCATCAAAAAATATGCAAAACGAAGAGATTTAATTAATACATGCATGCCCACTTTCTAAGAATTATTGTGACACTCCGTAACTTTGTTGTCTTGTATATAAATTTTTCAAGCCTCATTTGGATAGGTTGGGGGTGTGCTAGATTCATGGGAGACTCCTAGTACCTAAACGAGTTCAAGACTTACCTCCAAGTTGAGTTTTGGGTGTTGTTTCATACAAGGTCAACTTCAAACTGACACAACTCTTATCATATTTGGCACTTAGTGGTCCACAACATGTCAAATGAAAACCCTTTGATTTATCTTTGCAATTCACTTGGTTTCACCTCATTCCGAGATCGGATGAAGGAGTTATGATCATTTTCGTGATGCCCTCCCGTGCAGTGTTGTCACACGGACTATTTGACGGCCAGTGTGGCCTTTGCTGGGCCGTTTGGGGCAGATGGGGTTGGAAAAGGCCATTTTCAGCTCTAAGGAAGGTGCCACTGCCAGTGTTACAGGCCATGTGGCTCACCACTGATCGTGGAGATGGCCACAAGGTGTGCCAAAGGGAGTTTGTTGGAAATTGGGGAACATTTGGCTAAGGGTGTTGCCATGGGCACTGTTCACGGGCCATGTAGACTGGGAAGGCCCATGGCACTTGGATGTGTGGTGTCCTAAAACATTATTTTTGTCTAATTGAGGTGGGACGGACCAGTACACAGTCCGTGTAATGCCACACGGTCTGTGAAGCGGTCCGTCAAAGGGACGAGACGTCAATTTTTTCAAGTTTCCCAACTTCCATTTTTTTCACTAAGGCACTTCACATGGGCACTACACATGACCTATGGAGTGCCGCATGGCCAGTGAAGCCTCCATTAAGATGACACTTTGCAAATTCCACTTGTTCACTAATGGCATTTTCGAAAATGCTAATTATCCTAATGACCCTTTTTGACTTTTTAGGCTATCTTAACCTTCCTAGAAGACCTAAAGTCTAATTTTAAGGATCCAATTTCACTAATTTCATCTCAATCACACTCCTAAATCCTCTCAACAGACTCCATCAAGTCCCAATTCAATTTTAAGGAAACCCAAGAACAAGATTGGATTCCAAGCCTCCATTCTTTCCAATCTCAATTCAAAGCAACTCTAGGCCTAAGGTATGTGTGTTTCTTTCATGGGTTTCTTTCACCCATGATACCCAAGCTTTCTTTTTCCTAAAGTTTATGATTTAAAGTTGAGTTTACAAATGGGTTTACTAGTATGAACATGTCTATGAACTATGTTAAAACTATGTAAATTTGTGACTATTTTGCTATGATGTGAGCCATATATCTTGGATCTATTTTAAGTTTTGATGAGGGGTTTTGATGTGAATGTATTAATATGTTACATGCTGTTAATTGATAGTTTTACAATAGATTTTATTGCATGATTTCATCCCTGAATTGCATAGTCTTATACCCCCATTGTATACCCACCAAGTGTTTGATAAGATGTTCGGTTATGGTTTCTTGAGGAATTGAAGGTCCAAAGCATGAGATATGATATGAATGATGTTATAATGAAGAAAAGAGCTTATGTACATGATATATTCTATATAAAGTGTTGCATTATACCATACTCAACCGAGTTGGGGGTTTGTACTCATCTACCATGTGAGGGTTTAGTACTTCACCACCTAGGATGATTGGGGTGTGACCATTATCAACTGAGTTGGGGGTTTGTACTCATAAACCATGTGAGGGGTTTATACTTCACCACCTAGGATGATTGTTGTGTGACAAACATCAACCATGTGAGGGGTTTATATCTAACCACCTAGACTGATTGGGTGTGACCAACATCAACCATGTGAGGGGTTTATACCTCGCCACCTAGGATGATTAGTGTGTAACCATCGTCAACCAACCATGATTGGAAAGTTAGTTTGGTCTCCTCTTCACATATGATATTTTATATGAGCATGATTTACTTAAGCATGTTTTACTTTAGCATTGATCATACATGCCATATTAACATATTATGCCTATTATCTATAGTTACGCATTTTGATTATGATGCCTATTCCTTGTTGCATTGCACCCCACATACTTAGTATATTCAAATGTACTAATTCATACTCTTGCTTACATGATATCACCATATAGGAATCGGTGCCCGAGTTGATCCTCCTCCTTCAAGTGGCTAGGCAGTGCTATTCCAAGGTTGTTGGTGAGTCCTCTATTTCAGGGACGTAAGTCTATGTTGCTATTATCTATGTATTAAGACACTATCTTATGTTCTATTGACTATGAGGGTGAGCCTAGTAGCTCTATCTTAGCCCCCACTCTATCTATGTATTTATAGGTGTATGTTGGACAAGTTGTGTATTTATGATATGAGTTATGACTCCTTGTTTTGGTAATGTTGTTGTTTTGGCAACCTTTTCCTTAGCCCCATTGACCTTGCTTTAATATATATATGTCTTTTGTATGCTTCCGCGACCAAGGATGTGTTATGACAAGTAAAGAGGCTTCAATGGGGTCCCTTCGTGTTCCTTATTCGCCATGTCACATCCAGGCCCTAGGCTTGGGTTGTGACAAACTTGGTATCAGAGCCCTAGCTTGATAGATCCTCAGATTCCAACATACCTCATCGATTAGAGTCCTATTCATGGTTGTGAAATGCACCATGACTATGGATAGCAGGCTATGAGGCGTTGTAGGAAATGTTACCCTACTTCATGTCCTAAGTCGTGCTATAGAGTTGTGGTAAGTTCCCCTTCCACCCCACCCCCCAATAATTATTCTTTGCTATGCTAGATCATGCCGAATATTAGAGCAAGATAGGCCCAAACTCCCGAGGAGTAACCTACCAATGGTGAGCTGCGGGATGCCCTTACTATGCTTGCCCAAGTGGTGGCCAACCAAGTCCAATAAGGGGCCCAAGCCCCTCATGACACTACCCCCGGAACTAGGGTAAGGGACTTCATGAGGATGAATTCTCCGATTTTCCATGGGTCAAAGGTGGATGAAGATCCACAAGAGTTTACGATGAAATCTACAAAATCTTGTCTATCATGGGTGTTGGACCAAATGAAAGGGTGGGGTTGGTGGCGTACCAACTCAAAGGAGTGGCTCAAATTTGGTTTGATCAATAGAAAGGTGAGAAGGGTAATGGCTATGTGGTGCTTTGGGAGGTATTCAAATTGGCCTTCCTTAATCAGTTCTTTCCTCTTGAGCTTAGGGAAGCAAAGTTGGTTGAGTTTATGAATTTGAAACAAGGTGGTATGAGTGTGAGAGAGTATGCCATCAAATTTAATCAACTTTCAAAGTATGCTTCTCACTTGGTGGCCGATCCTAGGCCAAGGATGAATAAGTTTGTTATGGGGGTTCACAACTTAGTAAGTGAAGAATTCCAGTCCACCTTGCTTGTTACTTATAAGGATTTGTCTCGGTTGATGACCAATGCCAAGAAAATGAAAGAAGAAAAGTTGAGAAAGAGCAGGGCCATGAAGCCAAGAGGGCCCAGTTTGAGGGTAAGTTCCAAAAGGGTGGTAGATTTCACCAAGTCCAAGGGTCTTCTCATACTAATAATAGAGTATTTGCGAGTGACTTTCCTAGGCATAAAGGTGTGGGTGGAGTGGATCCTATAGAGATATGTGCTAAATATGGAAGGAAGCATAGAGGTCCATGTTTGAAGGGTTCTAATGCATGCTTTGAATGTGCGGAGCTTGGTCACAAGAAGGTAGATTGTCCAAGGAGCCGTGGTTAGGGCCAGGGTGTAAATACAGTTCCATTGGGTAGAGATGGTCCTCAAGGTGGTGCCCCAAGGCAAAATCAATTTTATGCATTACATGGAAGGCAAGGGCTTGGTGAGGTTCCTGATGTCGTTACTGGTATATTGAAAATCTTTGACTTTGATGTATATGCTTCGATTGATCCAGGTGCCACTCATTTCTTTGTTATACCTTTTGTTGCTAGAAGGTTTCATGTTGATCCCTAGTTGTTGGATGAGTCATATGAAGTGTCTACTCCTATTAGTGCCTCTATTGCTGCTAGGAAGGTTTATAGTAGTTTTCCTATTTGCATTTTCCACAAGTTGATGCCTTGCGATCTTGTTGAATCAGACATGGTAGATTTTGATGTCATTTTTGGGATGGATTGATTGCATGCCTACTATGTTTCTATCGATTGTAGAAACTGTAGGGTCAAGTTTTACTTCCCAAATGAACCCGTTCTTGAGTGGCAAAGTCATGATGTGGTGGTAAAAGGTAGATTCATTTTATGCATTAAAGCCCATAGGTTGATTTCCAAGGGGGTTTGTACCATCTTGTGAGAGTCAAAGATGTGGAGTCCAAAGTCCCTTCCATAGAGTCGGTCCCGGTTGTAAATGAGTTTCTTGATGTCTTCCCAAATGACCTTCCCGGTGTCCCTCCCTAAAGTAAGATAGATTTTGGCATAGATCGCCTTCTCGATACTCAACCTATCTCCATTCCCCCTTATCATATGGCCCTGGCGGAGTTGAAGGATTTAAAGAAGCAATTGAAAGATTTGTTCGAGAAGGGGATTTATTAGGCCTAGCCAATCACCTTGGGGTGCACCGGTTTGTTCGTAAAGAAGAAGGATGGGTCACTTAGAATGTGCATTGACTACCCGCAACTCAATAAGGTCACTATAAAGAATAGGTATCCTCTTCTAAGGATTGATGACTTGTTTGACCAATTGCAAGGGGCTAGCTTTTTCTCTAAGATTGATCTTCGGTCCGGTTATCATCAAGTGAAGGTGCGGAAGTGTGATATTCTCAAGATAGCCTTCCGGACTAGATATGGCCATTAGGAATTCGGGGTGATGTCTTTTGGGTTAACCAATCGACTGATATTTTGATTTGTTCTCACAGTAGGGAGGAGCATGTGGGGCATTTGAGGGTTGTGTTGCAAAGATTGTGGGAATAGAAATTTTATGCTAAAATATGAAAAGTGTGAATTTCTACTGAAGGAGGTTGCATTCTTGGGTCATGTGGTGTCAGGAGATGGTATAAAAGTGGATCCTAAGAAAACCAGGAATTGGCCTAGACCATTGACCCCGTCAGATATTAGGAGCTTCTTGGGCCTCGCGGGTTACTAAAGAAGGTTTTTGAATGAGTTCTCTTCCATTGCTTCCCCTATGACAAAATTGACTCAAAAGAAGGTTAACTTTGTGTGGACCAATGAATATGAGAAAAGCTTCCAAACATTCAAAGATAGGCTTGTCTCCGCTCCTATATTGTCACTATCGGATGGGCTTGAGGGTTTTGTTGTGTATTGTGATGCATATAGGATTGGATTGGGTTGTATGCTTATGCAAAATAGTAAGGTCATAGCCTATGCTTCTAGGAAACTCAAAGTGTATGAAAAGAACTACCCTACACATGATCTTGAATTGGTCGCCATGTTGTTTGCATTAATGATTTGAGATCATTACTTGTATGGGGTGCATGATGATGTCTTCACCGATCATAAGAGCCTCCAATATGCCTTCACTCAAAAAGATCTCAACTTGAGACAAAGAAGGTGGCTAGAACTTCTTAAGGACTATGACATAAGTGTGCATTACCACCCGGGTAAGGCAAATGTTGTGGCAGATGCTTTGAGTCAGGTGTCTATGGGTAGCCTAGCTCATGTGGATGGTGGTGATAGGGGGATGGATAGGGAGGTGCATAGATTGGCTAGATTAGGGGTGAGGTTGGAAGATGTGGTAGTGGTGTTGTTGTGGTTGATGGTTTCAAATCTTCATTGGTTGATGAGTTGATAGTAAAACAAGATCTAGACTCCTCCTTACTTGAGTTGAAGGTTTTGGTGAAAGAAGGCAAGATAAAGGTTCTCTCCCAAGGGGGAAATGGGGCCCTTAGATACCACGGTAGGTTGTGTGTGCCATGTACTGATGGTTTAAAGGAGAAAATTCTTGATAAAGCCCATAATTCCTTTTATTATATCCACCCTGGTTCCACCAAAATGTATAGAGTCTTGAGGCATGTGTATTGGTGGGGACGTATGAAGGGGAGATTGCCAGATTCGTTTCCGGTTGCCATAGTTGTCAATAAGTCAAAGCCGGACATCAAAAGCCGAGTGGCATAACCCAAGACATAGAGATTCCTACTTGGAATTGGTAGGTGATTAATATGGATTTTCTGGTTAGATTACCGAAGAATAGAAAAGGTTTTGATTCGATAAGGGTGGTGGTTGATAGGATGACGAAATCAGCTCATTTTCTACCGGTTAAGACCACATACGGGGCCGAAGAGTATGCAAGGTTGTACATTCATGAGTTAGTGAGGTTACATGGGGATCCTTTATCCATCATATCGGATCGGGGTGCACAATTCACTTCACACTTTTGGAGGTCTTTCCAAAGGGGTCTTGGTACAAAAGTTCATCTTAGTACGACCTTTTGTCCCCAAACGGATGACCAAGCCAAAAGAACCATTCAAACCCTTGAAGATATGGTTAGGGCATGTGTATTGGAGTTGAGGGGTAGTTGGGATGACCATCTTTCTTTGCTTGAATTCGCATACAACAATAGCTATCACTCTAGCATCAGTATGGCTCCTTTTTAGGCTCTTTATGGGAGGCGATGCTGATCATCGGTCAGTTGGTTTGAGGTTGGTAGCTAATGAGTTAAAGTTGGCTAGTGAAATGAACTTGGTTCATCCGGTGTTCCATATCTCTATGTTGAAGAAATGTGTGGGTGACCCTAATGTCATTGTGCCTCTTGATGTGGTGGGAGTTGTTGAGGATAACGTGACTAACGAGGAGGTACCAGTTCGGATTTTGGATAGGCAAGTGAAGAGATTGAGGAAAAAGGAGGTAACATCTGTTAAGGTCCTTTAGAGGAACTAACAAGTCGAAAGTGTTACATGGGAGGCCAAAGCGGACATGCAAAAGTGATATCCTTATCTTTTCCACTCCACTCAAGCCTAAGGTACTAATCCTAAGTCCCTTATGCGATTTCAAGTCTTAAGCTTTGGCTTTAAGCCATTGCATGCATTCATGTTTATACGGGCAAGGTTTTATGGTAAATTTTGATGTTCATTTTGATACTTTTGAAAATCATGTTTAGATACATTTGTTGCATCCATGTTAGGCTAAAAGTCTTCATGGCTACCTTCCTTGTGTATGTTTCTTTTACATTCGGGGATGAATGTTCCTAAAGGGGTAGATATTGTGACACTCTGTAACTTTATGCTCTTGCATATCCATGTTTCAAGCCTCATTTTGTTAGGTTGGGGCTGTACTAGATTCATGGGAGACTCTTAGTACCTAAACGAGTTCAAGACTTACCTCCAAGTTGAGTTTTGGCTTTAATTTCATACAAAAGTCAAATTTAAACTAGCATAACTCTTAGAACGTTTGGAAATGGGTGGCCCACAATATCTCAAAAGAAATCCCTTTGAGTTAGCTTCTCAACGCACTTG
The DNA here is from genome assembly GCA_026153255.1 of Solanum medicagineum. NCBI lineage: Eukaryota > Viridiplantae > Streptophyta > Magnoliopsida > Solanales > Solanaceae > Solanum > Solanum medicagineum. Next base: position 6,391 of record JAPFFP010059742.1, on the reverse strand, counting down.
GTTTCACCTTATTCCAAGGTCGGGTGAAGGAGTTAGGATCATTTTCGTGAGGCCCTCCCGTGCAGTGTTGTCACACGGACCGTTTGACGGCCAGGATTGCCTTTGAGGGCCGTTTGGGGCAGCTGGGGTTGGAAAAGGCCATTTTTGGCACTAAAAAAGGTGTTACGGCCAGTGGTATGGGCTGTGTGGCTCACCACTGACCGTGGGGATGGCCACAAGGTGTGCCAAAGGGAGCTTGTTGGAAATTGGGGAAAATGTGGCTAAGGGTGGTGCCACGGGCACTGTTGATGGGCCATGTACAGTGAGACGGCCCATGGCACTTGGACGTGTAGTGTCCTGACACATTATTTTTTGTCTAAGGGAGGTGGGACGTACCAATACACGGTGCGTGTAACACCACATGGTCCGTGAAATGGTCTGTCAAAGTGACAAGACGTCAATATTTCCAAGTTTCCCAACTTCCATATTTTTCACTAAGGCACTTTACATGGGCACTCCGCATGACCCGTAGAGTGCCACATGGCCAGTGAAGTCTCCAATGAGATGACACTTTGCCAATTTTTCCATCCGTTCACTAATGGCATTTTCGTAAATTCTAATTATCCTAATGACCCTTTTTGACTTTTTAGGCTATCTTAACCTTCCTAGAAAACCTAAACTCTAATCTTAAGGACCCAATTTGACTACTCTCATCTCAATCAAGGTTGGGGAGTAGAAGAAGATTCATCACCGGGATGACCTTTGCCCTTCGAAGGCCGAAAAACCAGCTCTCCGGTGTCCACGAGAGACAGAAGGCCAATAAGCATCTCATCCTGTTGTCTAATATCACATTTCTCACACCACGGAGGCCGTTGTGAAAAAACCATTCTATGTTAATTGGAAGACGCTGGACGTCAGTGAAAAGTTTCTTAATGTCCACCATACTCCCAAATCCTCTCAAGAGCCTCTATCAAGCCTCAATTCAATTTCAAGGAAACCCAAGAACAAGATTGGATTCCAAGATCATTTCCAAGCCTCCATTCTTCCCAATCTCAATTCCAAGCAACTCTAGACCTAAGGTGTATGGGTTTCTTTCATGGGTTCCTTTTACCCATGATACCCCAGCTTCCTTTTTCCTAAATTTCATGATTTAAAGTTGAGTTTACAAATGGGTTTACTAGTATGAACATGTCTATGAACTATGTTAAAACTATGTAAAGTTGTGACTATTTTGCTATGATGTGAGCCATATATCTTGGATCTATTTTAAGTTTTGATGAGGGGTTTTGATGTGAATGTCTTAGGGGTGTTACAAGGTATTAATTGATGGTTTTACAATAGATTTTATTGCATGAGTTGATGCCTCAATTGCATGGTCTTATACCACCATTGTACACCCACCAAGTGTTTGATAAGATGTCCGATTATAGTTTCTTGAGGAATCGAAGGTCCAAAGCATGAGATACAATATGAATGATGTTATATTGATGAAATGAGCTTATGTACATGATAAATTCTATATAAAGTGTTTCATTACTCAACCGAGTGGGGGGTTTGTCCTCATCAACCATGTGAGCGGTTAGTATTTCACCACCTAGGATGATTAGGGTGTGACCATCATCAACCGAGTTAGGGGTTTGTACTCATAAACTATGTGAGGGGTTTATACTTCACCACCTAGGATGATTGGGGTGTGACCAAGATCAACCATGTGAGGGGTTTATACCTCACCACCTAGGATGATTGGGGTCAATATCAACCATGTGAGGAGTTATACCTCGCCACCTAGGATGATTGGTGTGTGACCATCATCAACCAACCAAGGTTCGAAAGTTAGTTTGGTGTCCTATTCAGATATGATATTTTATATGAGCATGATTTACTTAAGCATGTTTTACTTCAGCATTGATCATACATGTCATATTACTACATTATGCCTATTGTCTATTGTTATGCATTTTGATTATGATGCTTATTCTTTGTTGCATTGCATACCACATACTTAGTACATTCAAATTCACTAACGCATACTCTTGCCTACATGATATCACCATGTAGGAACTTGTGCCGAAGTTGATCCTCCTCTACGTGACTAGGCGGTGCTATTCCAAGCTTTTTAGTGAGTTCTCCCTTTCGGGGACCTTAGTCTATGGTGCTATTATCTATGTATTAAGACACTATCTTATGTTCTATTGACTATGAAGGTGAGCTCGGTAGCTCTATCTTGGCCCACACTCTATCTATGTATTTAGAGGTGTATGCTGGACAAGTAGTGTATTTAAGTTGTGACTCCTTGTTTTAGTAATGTTGTTGTTTTGGCAAGCTTTTCCTTAGCCCCATTGCCCTTGTTTTAATATATATGTCTTTTGTATGCTTCTGTGGCCAACGATGTGTTATGACCAGTAATGAGGGTTCATTGGGGCCCCTTCGGGTTCCTCATTCGCCTTGTCACATCCAGGCCCTAAGCTTGGGTTGTGAAAATTATGAATTATCCAATTTTACCTTATTAGTGCTTCATGGTCCCACAATCCTAGTTATGGATTTAGCTACTCATACTTTGTGTAGATGCAAGAATCAGGAATTGGAAGAACATAATTGGACATTTATACAATTGAATTAAGAACAAGTAAATCCAATTTCATTCAGAATCACAAGATTAAAGATGAAATTAAGCTACAAGTGTTCTAAAAACTCTCTAATATAATATCACTATTTCTCTCTCTAGTTGTTGAGCTCTCTTAGTACTATGCGAAAACATATGAAAAAATAACCTAAAAACCTATTTATAATAAGTAAAATACAAGTACTAAACATAATGGGATAACTAGTCGGCACACCATATGAATGGGGTTTATGGGTCGTACATTGCTTTCTACGGCTCATGATCGGGGTCTCATACAAAGCTGCTGGAAAATTGGACTTCAAGTTTATGACTCTTAAAGGGGTTTGGTTTGATGAATCTTTAGAAAGTCCCAATCTCTTATCCTCAGGGAATGAACCATCTTCTACGACTCATAAATCAATCCACGACTCATCTGCATGTTTGTCGAATCAACTTCAAAAAATTACCCCTCACTGGAATTGTCCATGAAACCCCCTTCACGACCCGTAGAATGGTCTACAGCCTATAAAGGGTCTCATGCTGCATCAAAATTCAGTAAATTTTAAAATTCTTCCTACAATCAGGGCCAAACATGTAATCCAACAAATATAATACAAAAACACATAAAACCAACTAACATCGCATTGAGAACACACGAAATTCCAAGTTTTAAGCATCAAAAGTGTTATATTTGACTACACATAGCCCGTTAATGATTATACGGCCCGTAACATGCGTCCATGGTTTTAATTCTAACAAAGTTAGTTTTCATGAAATTTCATGTGTTATCACACAAAGGACTTATGGCCCATGGATTGACCAATAGCTTATAATTGGGGTCTCGTACATCGATCCTGGCAGTTTTAATAAGGGACAATTTTGCCATTTCTATCCTTTCTATTCCTAGACTATGTTGTTTTGGGGGATGGAGAATGGGTTCTATATCCGTCTAAAAGCCCTAACCCCTTCATTCATTCCCTCACTATTTACTCTTAAAAATTCTAAGGCTAGAAAGATGCTGCAACACAAGGTAAGGCCAAAACTAGGGTTTCCAAATTCTTCCTTAATCTTATAAGTTTGTTTCTATCTAGTTACCCCAAGGTATGTGAATTGATTAGTGGATATCCTTTCACCCATAAAGTTCCCTATTAAGTATCTCACCTTTTCATTAAGTTTCTCAAATAAATATGCATGCTTATGATGATTTCACAATATTTATGTTATTATATGATACTTTCAAAGTTCAACAACTATTTTGCTAAGTAAATGCATGCATATTTGAAGAATGATGTTGATTTCGTGATGGTTTTCGATGTGATAAAGGTTGGGCATTTTTGATGTTCCTTTTAAAGAGAAATTTCCTTATGCTTATGTAATTTATGATTGTTCCATAATAAAACTAAGTCCACCTAGTTTTCCAGTAAAGTTTTCTATGATATATGTTTATGGTCAGGGCAGTAATGAAGAGATTTAATGTTAAGTTTATCAAAGGCATGAGTGATGATGTTAATTGCCCTATAATATGTTTAAGAAAGGTCGCCAAGATGAAAGGATAATTCTCATTTGATGGTTCCAATGTTCGATCTAATCCTATGATTGCTACTTATGATTATAAGTTGATATTTAAAGATTCTTTGGGATGACTTAGCGCCAAATGAGACATCATAGTGGGGTTCAATAAGGGAACCTTAGAAGTAACCCTTTGTCACATTAACTATATGTGCCACCATAGGAGCCCTGGTAGGCTAGGCTAGTACAAAGGCCTAGGATCCTTTCCTAATCTATTTAATCTACAATCTAACTTAGAGTGACAGGGCAAGTTCTGAATTACCATAAACTACATGAATTTAGCAAAATAAGCTCACACTCACATGGTATTCCGTACACTAACAGCGAAAGACTCACAGATCATGCTTTCAATCTCAATTAAATCTCACTTATCAGAACAGATATTGCAATTCTCAATTTACCCTCACATATCAGAACAGATATTACCAAACACCTAAACATGCATGGTTGCCATCTAACTACTAATCAAATTTTTGGTGGGTACCATTTTTCAAAATAAAACACCAAAAAAACATGGTATATGCCATAAGTATTAGTATTATATGCTACAAATATTATCTAACCATCCTAAACGTCTGGTTCAACAGAAATTAAATATCCCCAAGAAAAAAGAACACATGCAAGAAAACCTCAGGATCAAAAATTGAGGTAGTTATGGACCATAAGCTACTCAGATTTCACTAAGGCCCATAACTACCCACACCCCCATCGAAAAAGATGTAAATTGTCCTTAATGCACAAAATCAAGTAAATAAACATATAAAGGGTCAAAAACATACCTGGGTGCCTAAGCGCCAGGGTCCACCTTGGGTTGCCTCCCAAGCAGTGCCTGATATATTGTCGCGGCATGACATAGCTAGCTTGAGTACTTAGACTTCTTCAAGATCCTATTCCTCCACAGGCTTTAACTCATTCACATTTCCAAGATATGGATTGACTCTTTGACTATTTACTTTGAAAGTTCCTCTATTTCATCTCTCTAGTTCAATGGCCCCATGATCAAAGACGTGTGTTAATCGGATGGGTACCAACCATTTGGATTTGAGCTTCCCAAGGAACAACATTAGTCTAGAATTGTAGAGCAGCACCAAGTCCCCTAGTTTGAATTTTTTGTTCTCTATGCGGCAGTCATGTTGTACGTTCGTTCTTTGTTTATACAAGGTTGAGCTCTCATATGCTTTCGATCGAAATTCATCAAGCTCATATTAAGTTGGCTCAACCTAGAGTTTGTTGCATCATTCCAATCTAGATTCAAATTCTTCAATGCCCACATTGCTTTGTGGTCAAGCTCCACTGGCAAGTGACATGCTTTCCAAAAGACAAGTTGGTAGGGAGGCTGAAAAGACCACAAAAAGTGCCCGAAATGTGCATCGAAAGTGTCCAAAATTGTAATTTCCATATGTCTCAAAGTCCGTTCGTGATATCAAAAATCCGACTTCATATTCTTGATCAGGGGGTCATTTTGAGTGGAGAATGGGTCTAACCCTGATTTAAGAGCAAACGATTAGCAATTTCATTTTTTGTAGTTTTCAAATTTTAGAATCGATCCGTGACGGTACCGCGACGCACAACCATCGTGTACCTGTGTAAATCTTGCCTCCATGATAGGTCTGCATCGCAGACTAGATACGAACCTATGTAAATTTTGCTAGTTATTGTTCTTGCGGTCCAAGGCTTTTAAGTCTTGGGCGTAAGTGTCCCCAAACGTGAATATGCCTATACTTAGCCAATTTTCACCTCATATCATTCTAATCATTCCCCAATGTACTTAAACACTTAGCCAATATTTCACCTCCAAAATTCAAGTCTCAAAACCCTTTCTGCATCTTAAGGATTTCCCCTCGAGCTTCAAGTCCCCATCTCCAATCTTCATCAAGTTCGCCTCTAAAGCTAAGGTATGTGGGTTTCATTCATGGGTTTCTTTCATCCATGATACCCAAGCTTCCTTCTACTTAAAACTTGTATGATTTAATGATGATTTACTCATGGGTTATATTTGTTATAAAAATCACTACACACTGTGTTGGGTTTATGAAATAATGATTGTTTTGCTATGTTTTGAGCTATGAAACCACAGTCTATTGTAAGATTTGATAAAGGGTATTGATGTGTATTGCATGAGAGTGTTATCAAGTATTTATTGAAGGTTTTACATTGAATTTTCTTGTAACACCCCACATTTTATATGTACGAATGCTATTTAAATGAATCATGTTATGGTTTGGTCAAATTTGCTTCAAT
>JAPFFP010059735.1:0-27331 GCA_026153255.1 Solanum medicagineum | reverse complement strand
AACTAAGAAAGTGTACTTCCACTTTCCAAATGAGGCAGTTCTTGAATGGGAAGGCAACGTTGGGGAACTAAAGGGGAAGTTTATCTCTTGTTTTAAGGCTATAAAGATGATATCCAAGGGGTATATATGTTATTTAGTTAGAGTGAGGGATACGGAGGCAGAATCACCAACTCTTTAATTAGTTCCAGTAATGAATGGATTTGTTGATATGTTCCCTGAAGAACTTCCAGGCTTACCTCCAAAACGAGAGATAGATTTTGGTATTGACTTACTTCCAGGCACTCAACCTATTTCTATCCCTGCCTATAGAATAGAGTTGCATGAATTAAAAGAGCAGTTAAAAGACTTATTGGAGAAGGGTTTTATAAGACCTAGTATGTCCCCTTGGGGTTCTCCAGTGTTATTTGTACGTAAAAAGGATGGAACCTTGAGAATGTGTATCGACTATCGACAATTGAATAGGGTGACAATTAAGAATAAATACCCCTTCCCCAGGATTGATGATTTATTTAATCAGTTACAGGGTGCCAAATGCTTTTCAAAAATTGATTTGAGATGAGGGTATCACCAAGTAAGGGTGAAGGAGGAAGATATACCCAAGACAGCTTTCAAAACACGCTATGGTCACTTTGAATTTCTTGTTATGTTATTTGGGCTAATAAATGGACCAGCAATTTTTACGGATCTGATGAATAGGGTGTTTAAGCCATTCTTGGATGTGTTCGTGATAGTATTTATAGATGACATTTTGGTATATTCAAGATTAGAAGAGGATCACGCAAATCACTTACGATAGGTGCTACAAGTTTTTCGTGATCGACAGTTGTATGCCAAGTTTTGTAACTCTGAATTTTGGTTAAAATCAGTGGAATTCTTGGGTCATATTGTGTCTGATGAGGGAATAAGGGTTGATTTACAGAAGATAGAGGCAGTGAATGATTGGCCAAGACCAATAACACCCACGGAAGTTCGGAGCTTTCTAGGTTTGGCAGGTTATTACAAGAGGTTTGTTGAAGGCTTTTCTTCTATTTCTGCACCTCTAACAAAGTTGGCACATAAGGAAACCAAGTTCTAATGGAGTGATGCATGCGAAAGGAGCTTCCAGGAGCTGAAAAATAAGCTAACTTCTGCACCTATGCTAGTACTTCCAGAAGGCACCGAGGGGTATGCAGTGTATTCCGATGCTTTAGGAGTTGGCTTAGGGTATGTACTGACATAGCATGGTAGGGTAATTGCCTATGCATCTAGACAACTGCGACCACATGAGAAAAACTACCCAACTCATGATCATGAGCTAGCAGCGGTTGTATTTGCTCAGAAAATATAGGGCCACTATTTGTGTGGGGTTCACGTTGACATATATACTGATCATAAGAGCCTACAATACATCTTTAAGAAAAAAGACCTAAATTTAAGATAACGGAGGTGGCTAGAGCTAATAAAGGATTACGACGTTGATATACTATACCATTCGGGGAAGGAAAATATGGTAGCCAATGCTCTGAGTCGTAAGGCAATCATGAATACTAGTGAGCAAGCTATGATAAGTCAATGAGTGACTAAGTATCTACGTCAAAGGTAGATTCATCTCTTGCATTAATGCCCGTAAGTTGATCTCTAAGGGTTGGCTTTATCATCTTGTGAGGGTAAGTATGTGGAGTCAAAGTCCTTACCATAAAGTCAGTTCCAGTTGTAAATGAGTTTCATGATGTCTTCCCAAATGATCTTACTAGTGTTTCTCCAGAAAGGGAAATAGATTTTGGCATAGAGCACCTCCTCGATACTCAACCCATTTCTATTCCTCCTAACCTTATGGCCATGGCGAAGTTGAAAGAGTTGAAGGAGAAATTGAGGGACTTCTTGGAGAAGGGGTTCATTAGGCCTAGCTAATCACCTTAGAGTGCACTGGTGTTGTTTGTGAAACAGAAGGACGGGTCCCTAGGATGTGTATTGACTACCAGCAACTTAGTAGGGTCACCATCAAGAATCGATATACTCTTCCAAGGATTTATGATTTTTTTGAACAATTGCAAGGGGCTAACCATTTCTCTATGATTGATTTCAGTCTGGATATCATCAAGTGAAGGTGAGGGACTGTGAATTCCTAAGATGGCCTTCTGGACTAGACTTGGGCATTATGAGTTTGTTGTGATGTCTTTTGGGTTGGCCAATGCACCGGCCATCTTCATAGACCTTATAAATAGGGTCTTCAAGCCCTACCTTGATTCATTTATTGTGGTATTCATGGATGATATTTGGATCTATTCTTGTGGTGAGGAGGACCATAAGGCTCATTTAAGGGTTATGTTGCAAAGATTGAGGGAGGAGAAATTGTACGCAAAATATGAGGAGTGCGAATTTTGGTTGAGGGAAGTTGCCTTCCTAGGACATATGGTGTCGGGGGATGGTATCAAATTGGATCCTAAGAAGACCAATGTGATTAGAAACGGGCCTAGACCATTGACCCCCATCGGACATTAGGAGCTTCTTAGGCTTAGAGGACTATTATCGGAGGTTTGTGAATGGGTTCTCTTCTATTGTTTCCCCTATGACAAAATTGACTCAAAAGAAGGCTAAGTTTGTGTGGACCGATGAATGTGAGAGAAGGTCCCAAACTTTGAAAGATAAGCTTGTGTCCACTCCTATATTGTCACTATCGGATGTGCTTGAGGAATTGGTGGTGTATTGTGATGCTTCTGAAGTTGGTTTGGGTTGTTGGCTAATGCAAAATGGTAAGAAGATAGCCTATGCTTCTAGGCAACTAAAAGTACATGAAAAGAACTACCCTACTCATGATCTTAAACTAGTCGCTGTAGTATTTGCTTTGAAATTTTGCGACATATTTGTAAGGGGTGCTGGTTGATGTGTTCACCGATCAAAGGAGCCTCCAATATGTCTTTACTAAAAAGGAACTCAACTTGAGACAAAAAAGGTGGTTAGAACTTCTTAAGAACTATGATATGAGTGTGCATTATAATCTGGGTAAGATAAATGTGGTGGCGAATGCCTTGATTATGGTGTCCATGGATAGCCTAGTTTATGTGGATGGTGGCGAGAAGGAGATGGCTAGGGAAATGCATCGGTTGGCAAGATTAGGGGTTAGATTGGAGGAGGTTGGTAGTGGTGATATTGTTGTTGTGGATGGTTTTGGGTCTTCCTTCGTTGATGAGGTGATAGAAAAACAAGATCTTGATCCCTCTTTCTTAGAGATGAAGGCCTTAGTGAAGGAGGGGAAGGTAGAGGTTTTCTCCCACGGGGGAGATAGTGCCCTTAGGTACATAGGTAGGTTATGTGTATCATGTGTTGATGGATTGATAGAAATGATCCTTGATGAGGCCCATAACTCTTTCTATTCTATCCACGCCAGTTCCACCAAAATGTATGTAGACTTGTGAGAGGTGTGTTGGTGGGGAGGCGTGAAAAGGGACATTGCCAAATTCATTGGCGGTTGTCATAGTTGTCAACAAGTCAAAGCCGGGCATCAAAGGCCGGGTTGCCTAATCCAGGACATATAAATTCCTACTTGGAAGTAGGAGGTGATTAATATGGATTATGTGGTTGGGTTGCCCAAGACTAGAAAAGGTTCTGATTCCATTTGGATTGTGGTTGATAGGATGACGAAATTGACTCACTTTCTACCTGTTAAGACTACACATAGGGCTGAAGAGTATGCTAGGTTGTACATCCAATACTTGGTGAGATTGCATGGGGTTCTTTTATCCATCATATCAGATCGTGGAGCTTAATTTACTTCACATTTTTAGAGATCTTTCCAAAGGGGTCTTGGTACTAGAGTTAAGCTTTCTATGGCCTTCCACCCTCAAATGGATGGCCAAGCCGAAATGACTATCCAAACCCTTCAGGATATGCTTAGAGGTTGTCTGTTGGGGCTTAAATGTAGTTGGGATGATCATCTTTCATTGATTGAGTTTTCCTATAACAATAACTATCATTCTAGCATCGGTATGACTCCTTTTGAGGCTTTCTTCGGTAGACGTTGTACACTATTGGTGGGGAGGTTTGAGGTTGGTGAGGTGGCCTTGTTAGGACCGAATCTGATTATGGAATCTCTTGAGAAGGTTAGGATGATTAGTGAAAGGTTGAAGATTGCCCAAAGTCGCCAAAAGTCCTATGCCGATGTGAGGAAGAGGGATCTTGAATTCCACGATGATGATTGGGTCTATCTGAAGGTGTCACCCATCAAGGGTGTTGACCGTTTTGGTAGGAAAGGCAAGTTGAGCCCAAGATATGTGGGTCCTTATAGCCTGATGAGAAGGGTTGGCAAGGTAGCTTATGAGTTAGAATTGCCTAGGATAATGGATTTGGTTCATCCGGTATTTCATGTGTCTATGTTTAGGAAATGTGTGGGTGATTTGAATGCTATTATTCCTTTTGATGTTATAGCTATAGTTGAAGACAATTTGACATATGAAGAGGTTCCGGTTCAGATTTTTGATAGACAAGTGAAAAGGTTGAGAAACAAAGAGGTGGCTTCCATTAAGGTCCTTTGGAGAAATATAACATGAGGAAAGTACTATGTGGGAGGCCGAAGCAGACATGTAAAAGCAATATCCTTACTTTTTCCACTCCACTCAAGCCTAAGGAATTGATCTAAGCCCTTTATATGATCTCAAGTCTTAAGTTTAGCCCTCATGTCATTGCATATGTTCATGTTTAAATTGATAAGTACTCTATGATTTTACATGAATGATGAAATTTTTGAAATGATGTTTAAGTGCATTGTTGCATCTCTATGTGGGATGAAATTGTCATATTTATGTCCCTCATATAGTCTCTTTGAAATTTGGGGACGAATGTTTCCAAGGTGAAGATATTGTAATGACCCCAAAAAGTGGCCAAAAATGAGCCTAAGATGTGCCTGGAGTCATAATTTTTATATATCTCAAAATCTGTGCACGATATCGAAAATATGACATCATATTCTTGATCGGGGGCTTAATTTGAGTGGGGAATGGGTCTAACCCTAATATTAGAGCAATCAAATCATAATTTCAAATTTCTAAAATTTCAATCCCAAAATCAATATGCGACAATGCCATGACGCGCAACTATCACAGATATGTGAAAACTTGTCTCCGCAATAGGTCCACGATGTGGACCTTTGTAAATTCTACCCATTTATTTTTCTTGCTCTCTAAGGCTCTTAAAACTTAGGCCTAAGTGTCCCCAAATGTTTATATACCTATACTTAGTCATTTTTCACCCTCATATCATTCTAAACATTACCCAATACTCACTCAAGCACTTATCCAATATTTCACCTCCTAAATTAAAGTCTCAAAACCCTCTCCAGATCTAATGATTTCCTTTAAAGCTTCAAGTCTCCATCTTCAATCTTCATCAAGTTCCTCTCCAAAGCTATGGTATGTGCGTTTCTTTCATGGGTTCCTTTCAACCATGATGCCCAAGTCTCCTTTTACCCTAATTTGCAGGATTTAAAGATGATTTACTCATGGGTCTGATTTATTATGAAAATCACTACAGACTATGTTGGGGTTTCTTAAATTGTGACTATTTTGCTATGTTTTGAGCTATGAAACCAAGGTCTATTGTAAGATTTGATGAAGGATTTTGATGTATATAGCTGGAGAGTGTTACCAAGTATTTATTGAAGGTTTTACATTGAATTTTCTCGAATGATTCCACTCTTGAAGTGCATGATTTTACACTAGCACTACATACCCTCTAAGCGTTTGATAAATGTCCGGTTATGGCTTCTTGAGGAATTGAAGGTCCAACCCATGTCTTATGAATTTAGTGACTATATGATAATGATATGATGATAGAATGATGATGAAATCTATATGAGGACTATATAATGATGAAGTGAATGTATGTATGCGGTATTCTCTACATAGTGTTGGAATGTGACCATGCCTTACTCGGGGGTTATGCACTGGGTAACCTCGTCAAGGAGTTCGTACCTTGATAACCCACTGGGGGGTTTTTACTCCGGCACCATGAGTGGTAGGGTACAACTATCCATCAATGTTGTTGGGGCTTGTACCTATCAACCTATCATAGGGTTTATACTCCAGTACCACAGTGGTAGGGTGCGACGATCAACCAACCTATTGATGGGGTTTGTACCTCAATCACCAAGGGTAGTAGGGTCTGACGATCCACCAATAGTTTAATGGCTTCTTATTGCACATATGTTATGTTCTATATAAACATGTTTTACTTCAAGTATCATTCATACATGTCATATTATTAGAATGCTATTCATTGCCTATGATTATGCATTTTGTCTATGTTGCCTATATTTTGTTGCATTGCATCCTACATACTTAGTACATTCAAATGTACTAACGCATACACTATACCTACATGATGTCACCATGTAGGAATCGGAGCACCAACTGATCATCCTCCTCCTCCACGTGGCTAGTCGATTGTCATACAAGATTGTTGGTGAGTCCTCCGCTTCAGGGACGTTGCTTATGAACTCTTTCTATGTATTAATACTACCTTTCTTTTTGTTATGTATTGACTATGAGTGTGAGCTCGGTAGCATGTCCTGGCCCCCCTCTTATCTATGTAGTAGAGGTGTTGTTGGACATGTTATTCATTTATGTTATGAGTCTTGGCTCTCTTGTTTCCTAATGTTATTATATGAAGGTTTATCCTTAGTCCTAATACACATTTTTATGCTTATTTCTCATTGTCATTTTATTGCTTTCGCAACCAAGGATGTGTGATAATATGCTATTAGGCTTTTTTGGGGTTCCTTCGGGTTCCCCATTCGCCGGTCACGTCTAGGACCTAGTCTTGGGTCGTGACACAAATACTCTCGCAAACACTTAGACAATATTTCATCTCAAAAAACAAGTGTCAAAAACTCATCCGAATCTGAAGGATTTCACTTAAGCTTCAAGTCTCCATTTCAAATCTTCATCAAGAATTCTCCACAACTAAGTTATGTGTGTTTCAACCAATGGGTCCTTTCATCCATGGTGCCCAAGCTTCCTTTTTACCTAAATTGCATGATTTAAAGTTGATTTACTCATGGGTCATACTCATTATGAATTTCACTGCACACTATTTTGGGTTTCATGAAATTGTGATTGTTTTAGCATGTTTTGAGCGATGAATCTATGATTTATTGTGAGATTTGATGAAGTAGTTTGATGTATATTGTTTGAGGATGTTACCAAGTATATATTGATGGCTTTACACTGAATTTTCTAGCAGTATTCCACTTTTGAATTGCATGATTTTACACTAGCACTACACACCCTCCAAGTGTTTGATTAAATGTTTGGTTATGATTTCTTGAGAAACTGAAGGCCCAATGCATATCTTATGAGTTGAATGACTATATGATGATGAAAGGAATGTATGTAAATGATATTATCTCTATATTTTTGGGAATTGACCAAGCCTCACTCGGGGGGTTGAGGTGCTTGTACCTTGATCGCCTCGCTCGGTAGGTGGTAGGCCTGTGAAACCAGATCGGCGGGTTTGTACGTTGATAAACATGTTGAGGAATTTTTACCTCAATCACCTCACTCGGGAGGTGGTAGCCCCGTGCAACCAGATTAGAGTACTTTTACCTTGATAACCATGTCAAGAGGTTTGTTCCTTGGTAACCATATTGAGGGGTTTGTACCTCATTGTCCTCTTTAAAGAGGTGGTAGGCCTTGGATATTCAATAATAATTGTCTATCCTTACACATGTTTTCTATTCTATATAAGCATGGTTTTACTTTAAGTTTCATTAATACATGTCATATTGCTATAAGCTTATTCATTGCCTAAGTTATGCATTTTGTTTATGGTGCTAATTTCTTGTTGCATTGCATCCTACATACTTACATTCAAACGTACTAATGCATACTCTATGCCTACATGATGTCACCATGGAGGAACCGGAGCCTTGTTTGAGCATCTTCCTCCACGTGTCTAATACGATTTCTCTCAAGCTAGATTGTGAGTTCTCCATTCCGGGTACGATGTTTATGATCTCATGCTATGTTCTAAGACTATCTTTTTTTTGTATGTATTAACTATGAGGGTGAGTCCGATTGGTTGTCTTGGCCCCCGCTCTTATATATATTTTAGAGGTGCTGTTGGACATGTTATGTATTAAGCCTTGACTCTCTTATTTTGATGCATATGTTATGCAAGTATCTCTTTAGTCCTTTTTCCCTTATTTCTACTCTTCTCATGTTGTTTACTTGCTTCCATGACTAATGATGTGTAATGATATGTTAAGAGGCTTGTTTGGGGTCCCTTCGGGTTCCCCATTCGTCGTATCATGTCTAGGGCCTAGGCTTTGGTCGTGACAAACTTAGTATCAGAGCACTAGGTTGTTAATGGTCCTCAGCATCCAACATACCGCCTCGATTAGAGACTTGTTCATGGTTGTGTTGTGCACCACAACTATGAGACATTTTAGGAAATGTTTCCCTTCTTTATGTTCTAAGTCATGCTATAGAGTTGAAGTAAGGTTTTTCCCCTAACGATTGTTCTTTGCTATGCTAGACTATGCCTAACACAAGAGGAAGGAGAGCTCACACTTCCGAGGAACAACTGGCTCATAGTGAGCTCCAGGATGCTCTCACTACGCTAGCACAAGTTGTGGCCAATCAAGTCAATCAAGGGCCTAAGCCTCTTATGCTCCTACCCTGGGATCAAGGGTGATATACTTCATGTAGATGAACCCATCAGTATTCTATGGGTCTAAGGTAGATGAGGACCGTCAAGAGTTCGTTGATGAGGTCTACTAGGTATTGGTTATCATGGGTGTTAAACCGGAGGAGAAAGCGGAGTTGGTGGCCTACCAACTCAAAGTGGTAGCACAAATATGGTTTAATCAATATAAGGAGGAGAAGGGAATCAATAATGTGGTGCTTTGGGAGGAATTCAAGGTGGCTATTCTTAATCGATTGTTCCCTCTTGAACTTAGGGAGGCCAAGATAGTGGAGTATATGAACTTGTGACAAGGGTCTATGAGTGTGAAGGAGTATGCCCTCAAGTTCAATCAACCCTCTAAATATGCTCCCCACTTGGTTGCCGACCCAAGGTCTAGAATGAACAAGTTCATGATGGGTGTATCTGATTTGGTGAGTGAGGAATGCTGGTCCCCTATGTTGATTAGTAACATGGATTTTTCCCATTTGATGACCTATGTGGATCAAATGGAGGAGGAAAAATTGAGGAAGAGGAGGAGTAATGAGGTCAAGAGGGCCTGTTTTGAGGGAAAATTTCGAAAGTCGAATGGGTGTCTGGCTCCATCAAGCCCAAGGGTCTTCTCATGCATTTAGTAAAAGGGTTGCCGATAACTTTCCAAGGGCCCAAGGTGTTGGGGTGTGGTTCCTAATGGTGGGTGTCCAAAATGTTGTAAGGGTCATATTGATTTATGCTTCATGGATACTAATGCTTGTTAAGGTTCTGGGGAAGTTGCGCATATGTTGATGGATTGCCCTCGAAATCTCAACAACGATAAAGAGGTTTGTCCACAAGGTGCTAATGTGGTTCCTTTGGAGAGAGGTGGCCTATAAGATGGTTCCCTAAGGCACAATTTCTTCTATGCACTCCAAGGGAGGCAAGGGGTTGAGGAGGTCCCTGGTGTTGTCACCGGTATATTAAAAGTCTTTAAATTTGATGTGTATGCATTGATTGATCCGAGTGCCACTCTTTCTTTTATTACCCCCTTTGTTGCCCAAAGGTTTTATGTTGAACCTGAATTGTTGTGTGAGTCTTATGAGGGTCTACTCCTATTGGGACATCTATTATTGCCAGAAAGGTGTATAGAGATTGTCCCGTTAGCATTTTGCATAAGATATTGCCTTATGATCTTGTTGAGCTTGAAATGGTGGATTTTGTTGTCATTCTAGGGATGGAATGTGTACATGCATACTATGCCTCTATTAATTGTAAAACCTTTAGGGTCAAATTCCAATTCACAAATGAACCCGTTCTTGAGTGGCAGAGTCATTTTGTGGTGGTCAATGGTAGATTCATTTCTTGCATTAAAGCCCATAAGTTGGTATCTAAGGGGTGTCTTTACCATCTTGTGAGGGTTAGGGATGTTGAGTCCAAGGTCCTTCCTATAGAGTTAGTTCCGGTTGTAAATGATTTCCTTGATGTCTTTCCAAATGACCTTCTCGGTGTTCCTCCCGAAAGGGAAATAGATTTTGGTATAGATCTCCTTCCCGATATTCAATCCATTTCTATTCCCCCTTACCGTATGGCCCCAACGGAGTTAATGGAGATGAAGGAGTAGTTTAGGGATTTGTTGGAGAAAGGTTTTATTAGGCCTAGCCAATCACCTTGGGGTGCACTGGTTTTGTTTGTGAAAAAGAAAGATGGGTCCCTTAGAATGTGTATTGATTATCTGCAACTCAATAAGGTCACCATAAAGAATAAGTATTCTCTTCCAAGATTGGTGATTTTTTTGACCAATTGCAAGGAGCTAGTCACTTCTCTAAGATTGATCTTAGGCCTGGGTACCATCAAGTGAAGGTGAGGGAGTGTGATATTCCTAAGATGGCCTTCCGGACTAGGTATAAGCATTATTAGTTTGTTTTGATGTCTTTTGGGTTGCCCATGACTAGAAATGGTTTTCATTCCATTTAGGTTGTGGTTGATAGGATGACGAAATTGTCTCACTTCCTACCCATTAAGACCACATATGAGGCTAAAGATTATGCTAGATTGTACATTCATTACTCGGTGAGGTTATATGGGGTTCCTTTGTCCATCATATCGGATCGTGCTGCTTAATTTACTTCACATTTTGGACGTCCTTTCCAAGGGGTCTTTGTATAAGAGTTAAACTTAGTATGACCTTTCACTCTCAAACAGATGGCCAAGCTTATGGGGGCTCTTGAGAAGTTCAGGATGATTAGAGAAAGGTTGAAGATGGCCCAAAGTCACCAAAAGTCCTATGCCGACGTGAGGAAGAAGGATCTTGAATTCAATGTTGGTGATTGGATTTATTTGAAGGTGTCACCTATGAAGGTTGTGATTCGTTTTGGTAAGAAGGGCAACTTAAGTCCACGATATGTGGGTCCTTAGAGGGTAATGAGAAGGATTGGCAAGATAGCTTATGAGTTGGAATTGCCTAGTTAGATGGATTTTGTTTATTCGGTCATTCATCTATTTATGTTGAGAAAATGTGTGGGAGACCGTAATGCTATTGTGCCTCTTGATGTTGTGGGTATTGTTGAAGACAATTTAACTTATTAAGAAGTTTCGATTCAGATTTTTGATAGACAAGTGAGGAGGTTGAGGAACAAGGATATGGCTTTTGTTAAGGTCCTTTGGAGGAATCAACTAGTTGAAAGTTCTACTTGGGAGGCCGAAGCAGACATGCAAAAGAAATATCCTTACCTTTTTCACTACACTCAAACTTAAGTTCTTAATCTAGGTCCCCTTTGTGATTTCAAGTCTTAAGTTCAACCCTCATGTCATTGCATACATTCATGTTTAAATTGACAAGTTTAAATGATTTTACACTTATGTTGAAATTTTTGAAATGATGTTTAAGTGCAGTTGTTGCATCCTTATGTCTGCTGAAATTGTCTTGTCTATGTCTCTCATATACCTTTGTTTGACATTCAAGGACGAATGTTCCCAAGGATGAGATATTGAAACGACCCCAAAAACTTCTTGGAAATGTTCCTCGAAAATGCCCAGAATTGTAATTTACATATATCTCAAAATTCGTGCGTGATATTGAAAACCCGACTTCCTATTCTTGATCAGGGGGTCAAATTGAGTGGGAAATAGGTCTAACCCCAATTTATGAGCAACCATATCAAAATATAAAAATTGGAAAAATGAGAATTCTAGTGACGATCGGCGCCCCTGGTGTGACGCACCAAGGGCACACCACAGTTTTAAAATGTGCTAGTTTTCTATCTTGGTCAAGGCCTTTGGGTCTTGGGCCTATGTTGTTCCATGTGTGGAAATACCTTTACTTAGCCATATTTCACCTTCATGTCATTCAAGACATTCCTATATACTCTTTCAAGCACTTAGACAATATTTCATCTCAAAATTCAAGTGTATAAAGCTCATCCGGATCTTAAGGATTTCACTCAAGATTCAAGTCACCATTTTAAATCTTCATCAAGAATTCTTCAAAGCTAAGGTATGTGGGTTTGAACCAATGGGTCCTCTCACCCATGGTGCCCAAGCTTCCTTTTTACCTAAATTTCATGATTTAAAGTTGATTTACTCATGGGTCTTACTCATTATGAATTTCAGTGTACTATATGTTGGGGTTTCATGAAATTGTGATTGTTTTAGCATGTTTTGAGATATGAATCTAAGATATATTGTGAGATTTGATGAAGTGTTTTCATGTATATTGTTTGAGGGTGTTACCAAGTAACTATTGATGGTTTTACACTGAATCTTCCACCATGATTCCACTCTTGAATTGCATGCTTTTACACTGTTATTACACACTTGCCAAGTGTTTGATGAAATGCTTGGTTAAGATTTCTTGAGGAATTGAAGGTCCAATGCATGTCTTATGAGTTGAATTATTATATGATGATGAAAGAAATGTATGTTAATGATATTATCTCTATAGTGTTGGGAATTTACCAAGCCTCACTCGGGGAGTTGTAGGCTCGGTTAAGCATGTTGAGGGATTTGTACCTAGATCGCCTCGCTCGGGAGGTGGTAGGCTCGTGTAACCAGATCGCAGGGTCTGTACCTTGATAACCATATTGAGGGGTTTGTACCTCGATCGCCTCGCTCCGGAGGTGGTAGGCCCGTGCAACTAGATCGGGGGGTTTGCACCTGGATAACCATGTCTAGGGGTTTGTATCTTGGTAACCATGTTGGGGGGTATGTACCACATCAACCATATTGAGGGATTTTTACCTCATTCACCTCTCCAAGAAGGTGATAGGCTCTGGATATTCACTAATATTGGTCACTCCTTACACATGTATTATGTTCTATATAAGCATGATTTTACTTCAAGCATCATTCATACATGTCATATTGTTATATGCTTATTCACTGGTTATGCATTTTGTTGATGATGCTTATCCCTTGTTGCACTGCATCCTACATACAAGCGTACTAATGCATACTCTATGCCTACATCAGATCACCATGTAGGAACTGGAGCCTCGCTTGAGCATCTTCCTCCATGTGGTTAGTACGATTTCTCTCAAGCTAGTTGGTAAGTCCTCTATTTAGGGGACGTTTTTTATGATCTAATGCTATGTTCTAAGACTATCTTTATTTTATGTATGTATTGACTATGAGGGTGAGGCCAGTTGCTTGTCTAGGCCCTTGCTCTTATCTATGTAGTAGAGGTGTTGTTGGACATGTTATGTATTGAGCGTTGACTCTTTTGTTTTGATGCTTATGTTATGAAATTATCTCTTTAGTCCTTTTTCCTTTATTTCTACTCTTATTATGTTGTTTAATTACTTCCGCGACCAGTGATGTGTAATGAATATGTTAAGAGGCTTATTTTGAGTCCCTTTGGGTTCCCCATTCTCTGTGTCACGTCTAGGACCTAGGCTTGGGTCGTGATGCTAAACTTGTGTTTTCTTGATGTAGACTTGAAGGAGACTTGAAGCTTGAATGGAGTTCTTGAGATCCGGAATTATGCTTGAGATACTTGAATTTGGATGAAATATTTTGCTAAGTGCTAGAGAGGGTTTTGAGAGGGTCTTAAGTGATATAGAGTTTAAAAATGACTAAGTATAAGTGCTTTTATGTATAAATGGGCATGGGGCCATGTCATGATCCAAGCCTGGGCCTAGACGTGACACGGCGAATGGGAAACCCGAAGGAACCCCAAGCAAGCCTCTTAACTTATCATTACACATCCTTGGTCATGGAAGCATATAAAAGGCATAAAGTAATCAAAATGAACGAGGGGCTATGGGATAGCTTGTCAAAACATCAACATTAAAGACAAGGAGTCATAGCTCATATCATAAATTCACAACTCGTCCAACAAACACCTCTAAATACATAGATAGAGCGGGGGCCAAGACAAAGCTACCGAGCTCACCCTCATAATCAATAGATCATAAGATAGTGTCTCAATACATAGATAATAGCAACATAGACTAAATCCCCCAAAATGGAGGGCTCACCAAGAAGCTTGGATCAGCACAGACTAGCCACGTGGAGGAGGAGGACGATCAACTTGAGCACCGGTTCCTACATGGTGATATCATGTAGGCAAGACTATGCGTTGGTACGTTTGAATGTACTAAGTATGTAGGATGCAATGCAACAACAAGTAGACATCATAACCAAAATGCACGATATCAAACAATAGACATAATATACAATAAGCCATGTATGATCAATGCTTAAGTAAAACATGCTTGAGTAACTCATACTTATATAGGATATGATGTGTGAAGAAGAGACTAAGCTAGCTATTCAAAGTATAAACCCCTTGGTGGTTATGTGGTATAAATCCCTCACATGGTTGAAGTTAATCATACCTTACCAACATAGTGACGAAGTATAAACCCCTCGCATGTTTGATGAGTATAAACCCCCAACATGGTTACCCGGGCACTTGTCCCCCCTTATCGAGTATGGTCTAATGCGACACTTTATATAGGATTTATCATATGCTCTGGTGCAACACTTCATATGGGAATAATCATATACATAAGTTCATTTCATCATCATAATATCATTCATATCATATCTCATGCTTTCGACCTTCAACTACTCAAGAAACCACATGCGTACATTTTATCAAATACTTTGGGGGGGGGGGGTAATGAGGGTAAAAGACTATGAAATTTAGAGATGAAATCATGCAAGAAAATTAGCGATATAACCATCAATCAACACCTTGCAACACCCCCAATACATTCACATCAAAGGCTCTCATCAAATCCAACATTAGATCCAAGATTTGAAGCTCAAAACATGCTAAAACAACCATACTTTCATGAACTAAAATCATTGTATAGTAAAGATCACAATATACAAGATCCACATGTAAAATCAACTTTAAATCATGAATTATTAAGAAAAAGAGGATTTAGGCACCATGGGTCGAAGAATCCAATGGTTCAACCCCACATACCTTAAGTCTAGAGTTGCTTGGAACTGAGATTGGGAAGAATGGAGGCTTGGAAATGATCTTTGAATCCAATCTTTTTCTTGCGTTTCCTTGAAATCGAATCAGGGCTTGATGGAGGCTTCTGAGAGAATTAAGAGTGTGTTTGAGATGAGAGTAATGTGTTTTATCCTTTGGGATAGTATTTAGGTCTTTTAGCAAAATTAGGATAGCATTGGAAGTCTAAAAAGGACATTAGAGTAATTAAAATTTACGAAGACGCCTTAAGTGAATGGATGGAAAAAATGGCAAAGTATCATCTCGTTGGAGACTTGACTAACCGTGTGGAACACCACGGGTCGTGTGGAGTTCCCGAGAGGCAAGAATTAGACAGAAAAATGGAAATGGAACACTTGAGAAAAAGTTAGCATCAATTTCACTTTGACGGCCGCTTTCACGGACCGTGTAGTGTTACACGGACCATTTACTGGTGTGTCCCACCACACTTTGACAAGAAAATGTTACAGGTCACCAAACGCCCATGTGCCATGGGCCGTCACACTCCACACGGCCTGTCAACAGTGCCCGTGGCACCACCCTTAGCCACATTTTCCCCTAGTCCAACAAGATTCCTTTGGCACACCTTGTGGCCATCCCCACGGTGAGTGGTGAGCCAAACGGCCCATTCCACTGGCCGTATCACCTTCCTTAGTACCAAAAATGGCCTTTCCATACCCAAACTGCCCCAAACAGCCTGTCAAAGGCCACACTGGCCGTCAAGCAGTCCATTTGACACCATGCCAAATAGGGTCTCACGTAAACGATCATGACTCCTTCATCCGATATCGGAATGAGGTGAAACAAAGTGTTTTGCGAAGCTGACTCAAAGGGATTTTCATGACATAGACAAAAAATGGGCTTTCTCTACTCCAACAAAATACAAACGGTTCATCCAAAGCCACCCTGCTCGTCAAAGTGTCCGTGTGACATCGCTGTCCAGGAGGGTCTCACGAAAATGGTCATAACTCCTTCATCCGACCTCGGAATGAGGTGAGACCAAGTGCGTTGAAAAGCTAACTCAAATGTATTTCATTTGACATGTCATGGGCCACCCTATTCCAAGTTTTCTAAAAGTTATGCTAGTTTAAAGTTGACCTTTTGGATGAACCGTCACCCAAACCTCAAGTCTTAGGGAAGTATTGAACTCGTTTAAGAACTAGGAGTCTCCCATGAACCTAATACTCCCCCAACCTAACAAAATGAGGCTTGAAAAATGGATAAATAAGTACACAGAGTTATGAGGTATCACAAAATCTCCCCCTTGGGAACATTCGTCCCCGAATGTCAAAGAAATGTACACAAGGAAAGTAGTCATGAAGACTTTAGCCCAAACATGAATGAAAAAATGCACATAAACATGATTTCCAAGGAAATTTCAACATGTACATCGAAATTCTCATAATCTTATTAACATGAACATGAATGCATGCAATGAAATAATGGCCGAGACATGAGACTTGGAATCATAAAAAGGACTTGACATGTAATCATAGGCTTGAATAGAATGAAACAGATACAGATATTGCTTCTCCATGCCCGCACCAGCTCCACGAGAAACACATACGAATAGAGGACTCTTCCAAATGGCCTTGACGAACACCATATCTTCATTCACCAACTTTTCCACTCATCCATCCAACACATCCACCGGAACCTTCACTTAAGCCAACTTTTCCTCCACGTCACCCACAATTTCAAGGAGTGCTATATAGCACTAGAGTCACCAACACATCCCATCCACCTAGAAGCATAAAGAACCAGACTAACTATATCTACATCCATATGCAAATCCCCAAACATATTCAACCTTACCAACCTCCCTCTACACTCTATAAGGACTTACAATCCTCAACTCAATTGTCAACATTAAGCACACCTAGTCCACTTGTTACCACAACCACCATCTCCCCCTTGGGAGATGGCCTCCACTCTATCATCTTCTCACTCAAAACGTCCAACTATAATAAGCAGAATCATCGACTTGCTTAATCTAGACCCCTTAAGCCAAGAAGATTCAGAATTACCTAGGACACTATAATACCATTCCCAACTTCCGTCAATCTACTTATAAATTAGCCAACCGATGGATCTATTAGTCTACTCTTTTCCACCATTATCCACATATGTTAAGCTACCCATAGGCACCCTACTTAGAGTACCCACCATAACGTTAGCCTTGCCAAAAAAAGAACTAAAGCACACTCATATCATAATCCTTAAAGAATTTTAACCACCTTCTTGTTATCCACAAAGCGCACTTATAATATTCAGTAACCAATCCCTCAAATGATTCACAAACTCTAAATAAATCAATACCTCATCACCAGAAACCACTACAAACATACCAAGGTAGGGTTTAAGGCCCTATTCATGAAACCTATAAACACAACCGATGCATAAGCCAACCAAACAACTCCACCAATATTAAAAATGCTTACTCTTAGTCCGAAAAGGACACTCAGGAACATCATCTACCCTCATCCTCACATGGGGACAAAACCCGAACCAATGATCAATCTTAGAGTAGTGACTAACCCATTATAGTTGAAAAAATAGAACGACCATCCTTACCTATCATATTACAACCTTATGGGTTCTACACTCATTAGAAACATGTTATGCAAGTAGTCCAAACTACCCCAAAATTCAAAATATTGGAAAGGACATTCAAAGCGTCATCTACCACGAACAATTATTCTATAGACAAAACACTCATGTTCAGCACCACCATTTCTCACAAGATAGCAAATTTAACTTCTTGGAACCCAATTGTGCCTTAATACAAGAAACGGACCTACCTCCCACTTAAAGATGGTCTCATTAAGGAATCGAGAGCTATCTCTGTGGGTCCTACCATCCATGAATACACAACACACAACCATTCCATTCTTATAATGACATATAAATCCACCATGCCAACTCCAACAAACCACAAAGCAAGATCTAATGCAATACAATCCTAGATTAACAACTATAAACCTTCTAGCAACAATACACCCAACAAAACAGTAGACACCAAAGATCCACAAACACCTTGGGAACACAAGAAGTCTCCTTAGCAACGAAAAGAAGAGAAGAAAGAGTGGCACACCGGACCTAAAAATACATGCACAACAAAGCCAAGAAAACTTCAAATTACCAGCAATATTATCGGGCATCTCATCCCCTCCTTGAGCAACTTGATCTACACGACCACCTTGATCTAATGGTCGGCCACCCTTATGCTTCTTTCGAACATATGGACAATCCTTTAGCTTGTGACCATCTTTACTACACCCATAACAAGCATTGCTACCTTTCAAGCATGGGCCATCATGGTCTCATTCACATTTTGGCATCTAGCATAAGGCACCACACCACCTCTATCTCTCTCCTTGGAGCTTTGGAACTTACCCATGTTATGGGCCCTCTTGGCCTCACTACCTTCCCTCTCACCACTAGAAGTCTCGGGAGCACCCATTTGTTGACCGAGGTGAGTTGCCAATTTTGTCGATGCTTTGGCCACCTTCCATAGAGCATCACAAATCTCCGCATTCATCATAGCATCATCCTGAGTAGCTTAAGACATATCTTGTAATGTAACAGTTAGGTGTTAGAAATAAGCCCTAGGGGAACTAACTATATCGCATGACATGGATCATGAAGGAGTGAAACATTTCCTAGAACATCTCATAGCCTCCTACTCATAGTCATGGCATGCTTCACAACCGTGAATAGGACTCTAATTGCTGCGGTGTGTTGGATTCAAGGATCTATCAACCTAGTGCTCTGATACGAAGTTTGTCACGGCCCAAGACTAGGGCCTAGATGTGACACGACGAATGGGGAACCCGAAGGAACCCCAAGCAAGCCTCTTAACTTGTCATTACATATCCTTGGTCATGGAAGCATATAAAAGGAATAAAGTAAGCAAAAGGAACGAGGGACTAAGGGATAGCTTGTCAAAACATCAACATCAAGGACAAGGAGTCATAGCTCCTATCATAAATTTACAACTCGTCCAACAAACACCTCTAAATACATAGATAGAGCTGGGGCTAAGACAAAGCTACCGGGATCATCCTCATAGTCCATAGAACATAAGATAGTGTCTCAATACATAAATAATAGCAACATAGACTGAGGTCCCCGAAATGGATGGCTCACCAACAAGCTTGGATTAGCACTAACTAGCCACGTGGAGGAGGAGGACGATCAACTTGAGCACCGGTTCCTACATGGTGATATAACGTAGGAAAGAGTATGCATTAGTATGTTTGAATGTACTAAGTATGTGGGATGCAATGCAACAAGAAGTAGACATCACAATCAAAATGCACGATATTAAGCAATAGACATAATATACAATATGCCATGTATGATTAATGTTTAGTGAACTCATGCTTATATAGGATGTCATATGTGAAGAGGAGACCAAGCTAGCTATTCAAGGTATAAACCCCTTACATGGTTGATGGTAATAACACCTTACCAACATGGTGATGAAGTATAAACCCCCAACATGTTTACTTGGGCTCTTATCCCCTCGAATTGGGTATAGTCTAACGCGACACTTTATATAGGATCTATCATATGCTCTAGTGCAATAGCTCATATGGGAATAATAATATACATAAGCTCATTTCATCATCAGAACATCACTCATATCATATCATATCTCATGCTTTGGACCTTGAACTACTGAAGAAACCACATCTGAACATTTTATCAAGCACTTGGGGGTGTGTGATAGGGGTAAAAGACCATGCAATTTAGCAATAAAATCATGAAAGAAAATCAGTCAATAAACCATCAATCATCACCTTGCAACACCCCCAAGACATTCACATCAAAACCCCTCATAAAATCCAACATTAGATCCAAGATTTAAATCTCAAAACATTCTGAACAACCATACTTTCATGAACTAAAATCATTGTGCAGTAAATTTCTCAATATACACGACCCACATGTAAAATCAAATTTAAATAATGAATTATTAAGAAAAAGAGAGTTTAGGCACGATGGGTGGAAGGAGCCAATGGATGAACACCACATACCTTATGTCTAGAGTTGCTTGGAATTGAGATTGGGAAGAATGGAGGCTTGGAAATGATCTTTGAATCCAATCTTGTTCTTGTATTTCCTTGAAATTGAATTCGGGCTTGATGGAAGCTTTTGAGAGAATTGAGAGTGTATTTGAGATGAGAATAATGAGTTTTATCCTTTGGGATAGTGTTCAAGTCTTTTAGGAAGATTAGGATAGCATTGGAAATCTAAAAAGGGCATTAGAGTAATTAAAATTTATGAAGACGCCATAAGTGAACAAATGGAAAAATTGGCAAAGTATCATCTCTCTGGAGACTTGACTGACCATGCAGCACTCCACGGGTGATGTGGAGTGCCTGTGAGGCAAGACTTAGACAAAAAAATGGAATTGGAACACTTGAGAAAAAGTTATCATCGACGTCACTTTGATAGCCACTTTCACGGACCGTGTAGTGTTACACTGACCATTTACAGGTCCGTACCACCTCACTTAGACAAGACAATATTATAGGCCACCAAACGCTCAGGTGCCACGAGCTATCACACTCCACACGGCCCGTAAATAGTGCCCGTGCCACCACCCTTAGCCACATTTTCTCTAAGTCCAACAAGCTTCCTTTGCACACCTTGTGGCCATCCCCATGGTCAGTGGTGAGTAACACGGCTTGTGCCACTGGACATGTCACCTTCCTTAGTGAGAAAAATTGCCTTTTCCAACCACATCTGCCCTAAACAGCCCGTCAAAGGCCACACTGGCTGTCAAGCAGTCCGTTTGACACCATGCCCAAGAGGGTCTCCCGAAAACGATCATAACTCCTTCATCCGACATCGAAATGAGGTGATACCAAGTGAGTTTCAAAGCTAGATCAAAGGGATTTTTATGAATTAGACAAAAAATGGTCTTTTACCACTCCAACCAATCCAAATAGTTCTTCCAAGGCCACATTGCCCATCAAAGTGTCCGTGTGACATCACTGTATGGGAGGGTCTCACGAAAATGGTCATAACTCGTTCATCCGACCCCCGAATGAGGTGACACCAAGTGTGTTCGAAAGCTTATTCAAAGGGATTACATTTGACAAGTCATGGCCGTTCAATTCCTAGTGTGCTAAAAGTTGACCCTTGCATGAACCATCACCTAAAAATCAACTATTAGGGAAGTCTTGAACTCGTTTAGGCACTATGAGTCTCCCATGAACCTAATACACCCCTAACTTAATCAAATGAGTCTTGAAACATGGTTACATAAGTGCATAGAGTTATAGGGTGTCACAATATCTCCCCCGTGGGAACCTTCGTCCCCGAATGTCAAAGAAACGTACACAAGGAAAGTAGTCATGAAGACTTTAGCCTAACCATGAATGCAACAATGCACAAAAACATGATTTCCAAGGAAATTTCGACATGGACATCAAAATTCTCATAATCTTATTAACATGAGCATGAATGCATGCAATGACATAAGGGCCGAAACATGAGACTTGGAATCATAAAAAGGACTTGACATGTCATTATAGGCTTGAATAGAATGAAAGAGATACAAATATTGCTTCACCATGCCTACACCAGCTCCTGAGAAACACATACGAAAAGACAACTCTTCCAAAGGGCCTAAATGAACACCATATCCTTATTAACCAACTTTTCCACTGATCCATCCAACACCTCCACCGGAAACTTCCTTTAAGGCAACTTGTCCTCCACATCACCCACAATTTCAAGGAGTGCTATAGCACTAGAGTCACCAGCACATCCCATCCACCTAGAAGCACGAAGAACCAGACTAACCATATCTACATCCATAGGCAAATCCCCAAACCTATGCAACCTTACCAACCTCCCTCTACACTCTATAAGGACTTACAATCCTCAACTCAATTGTCAAGCTTAAACACACCTAGTCCACTTGTTACCACAACTACCATCTCCCCCTTGGGAGATGGCCTCCTCTCTATCATCTTTTCTCTCAAAATGTCCAACTCTAATAAGGAGAAATCAAGACCATGCCTAATTCTAGACCTCTTAAGCCAAGAAGACTCGGAATCACCAAGGACACTATAATACCATTCCTATTTTTTGTCAATCTACTTCAAACATAGCAAACCGATGGATACACTAGTCTTCTCTTTGCCACCATTACCCACATATGCTAAGCTACCCATAGGCACCCTACTTAGAGTACCAACCACAACGCAAGCATTACCTTAAAAAGAACTAAAGCACACTCATGTCATAATCCTTTAAGAATTATAACCACCTTCTTGTTATCCACTAAGCACAGTTATCATATTTAGCAACCAATCCCCCAAATGATTCACAAGCTCTAAATAAATCAATACCTCATCAATAGAAACCATCATAAACGAATGAAGGTAGGGTTTTAATACCCTATTCATGAAACTTATAAACACAACTGATGCATAAGCCAAACAAACAACTCCACCAATATTCAAAATGCTCACTCTTAGAACGAAAAGGACCTTAGGGACATCAACTACCCTCATCCTCACATGGGGAGAAAACCCGAACCAAAGATCAATCTTAGAGTAGTGACTAACCCATTATAGTTGACCAAATAGATCGACCATCGTTACCCATCATATTACAACCTTATGGGTTCTACACTCATTAGAAACATGCTATGCAAGTAGTCCAAACTACCCCAAAATCAAAAATATCTGAAAGGACATTGAAAGCTTCATCTACAACCAACAATAATTCTATAGACAAAATACTCAGGTTCAACACCTCCATTTCTCACAAGATAGCAAATTTAACTCCTCGGAACCTAATTGTACCTTAATACAAGAAATAGACCTACCTCCCACTCAAAGAAGGGCTCATCAGGGAATCGGGAGATATCCTCTTGGGTTCTACCATCCATGAAGATACAACATGCACGCAACCATTCCATTCTTATAATGACATCCAAATCCACGATGCCAACTCCAACAAACCATAAAGCAAGAGCTAATGCAATAAAACCCGGATTATAACCTATAAATCTTCTAGCAACAATACACCCAACAAAAGAATATGCACAAAAGATCCACACAGCACCTTGGGAACACAAGAAGCCCCACTAACAACCAAAAAAAATAAAGGAAAAATAGTGGCAGGCTGGACCTAACAATACATGCACAACATATCCAAGAAAACTTCAACTTACCAGCAATAGCATCGGGCATCTCATCCCCTCCTTGAGTCACTTGATCAACACGACCACCTTGATCTAAAGGTCGGACACCCTTACGCTTCCTTCGAACATATGGACAATCTTTTAGCTTGTGACCCACTTTACTACACCCATAACAAGCATTGGTACCTCTCAAGCATGGGCCATCATGCCCTCTATCATATTTTGGGCACCTAGCATAAGGCACCAAACCGCCTCTATCTCCCCTTCGAGATTTGGAACTTACCCACATTACGGGCCCTCTTGGCCTCATTACCTCCCTTCTTACCACTAGAAGTCTCGAGAGCACCGACTTATTGACCCAGGTGAGTTGACAATTTGCCGTCGTTTTGGCCACCTTCCATAGACCATTGCAAATCTCCGTATTCATCATAGCATTATCCTAAGTAGCTTGAGACATATCCTATAATGTAACGGTCAGGGGTTAGCAGTAAGCCCTAGGGGACCTAACTCTGTCGCACGACATGGATCATAAAGAAGTGAAGCATTTCCTAGCACATTTCTTAGCCTCCATTTCATAGTCATTAAGAAAAACCACCACAAACAAGTCAAGGTATGGTTTGAAGACCCTATTCATAAGATCCATTAATATAGTCGGTGTTTTAGTCAACCCAAAGGACATAACCACAAATACAAAGTGCCCATACCTAGTCCAGAAAGCCATCTTGGGAATGTTGCACTCCCTCATTTTCACTTGATGATACCCGGATTGAAGATCAATCTTAGAGAAGTGAGTATCCCCTTGAAGTTGATCATAAAGGTCATCAATCCTTGGTAGAGGGTACTTGTTCTTTATGGAGACTATTTTAAGTTGCTGGTAATCAATGAACATTCTAATAGAACCATTATTTTTCTTCGACAAACAACAGTGATGCACCCCAAGGTGATTTACTAGGCCTTATAAAGCCCTTCTCCAATAGATCCCTCAATTACTCCTTCAACTCCGCCGGAGCCATACGGTAAAGGGGAATAGAAATGGGTTGAATATAGGGAAGGAGGTCTACGAAAATCTATTTTCCTCTCGGGAGGGGAACCGGGAAGTTCATTGGGAAAGATATTTAGAAACTTATTAACCACCGAAATCGACTCGATAGGAAGGAATTTGGACTCAACATCTCTAGTCCTCACAAGATGATAGAGACAACCCTTAGAAATCAACTTTTGGGCTTTAAGGAAATAAATGAATATACCCTTGACCACCACATCATGACTTTCCCACTCAAGGATGGATTCATTAGGGAATTAGAATTTCACCCTACGGGTTCTTCAATAAGTAGAAGCATAATATGCATGCAACCAATCTATCCCAAGAATCAAAATCCACCATATCTAATTCAACAAAATCACAAGGAAAGGGTTTATGCAAAATGAACTCGGGACAATTTCTATAATATTTTAGCAATAATGGACTCACCAACGGGGGTAAACACTTCATAAGGTTCACACAACAATTCGGGACTAAAATAGAGCTTTTTGGCAACAAAAGGAGTAAAAAGAAAGAGTGGCACCCGAGTCTATCAATGCATACATATCAACATCAATAACCTTTAACATACAGATGATGACATCAGGCACCTCATCTACCCCTTGTCTCCATTGAATAGCATAGAATCTATTTTGCCTTAGAGCATCACCTTGTCGGCTGCCTCTCCCCTTTTGACCCCCATTTGCACCTTGGCCTTGTGGACGATCATCTCTATCATTGTTTCAAGCAGGAGAACAATAAATCACATTATGACCCACTTCACCACAACCATAGCAAGCATTGGAACCCTTCAAACATGGGCCATTATGGCTCCTACCACATCTTTGGTAAATAGGGTTAGTTACCAAACCACCACCACCTTGGAATCTAGGATTGTCATTAAGAAACCTTCTATTAGGAGAATTGAAAGACCCTTGGGCTTGGAACTTGTGGCCTTGAGGAAACTGGCCACCCTTGAAATTTTGGAATCCACCTTCAAAATGTGACCTCTTGAACTCACCACTTCTTCTCTTTCTAAATTTTTCCCCTCAAATTGTTTGGCATATATCATGAGATAGGATAAATTCATATCACCTATGAGCATGTGGTACTACCCTCCTCACTGACCAAATCAGATACACTCGATACAAATTTGTTCATCCTTGACCTTGGCTCGACAATCAATTGTGGAGCATACTTGGACAGTTGGTTGAACTTGAGGGCATACTCCGTCACACTTATGGAACCTTGCTTAAGGTTCATAAAATCAATCATTTTAGCCATCCTTAGCTTATAGGAAAGAACCGTTGAGAAATGCCGCTTTAAGCTCTTCCCATGGAATAGCATTATCATTCCCCTTCTCCATCTTCCATTGTGTAAACCAAATTTGAGCCACCCCTTTGAGTTGGTAGGCCGCCAACTCCTCTTATTCCTCCAAACTAACCCTTGTAAAAGACAACACCTTATACACCTCATCAATGAATTCTTGGGGATCATTATCCACTTTGGACCTATGGAACACTGGTTAATTCATCCTAGTAAAATCCCTCACCCTTGAGGCCGGAGTAGAAGCATGAGGATCTTGGGCCCCTTGGTTGATTTCAGTTGTCATAGCATGAGCCAACGCGGTGATAGCATCTTGGAACTCATCACGGGCTACTCCCCTATCTTGAGGAGCTTGAAAAGCGGGTGAGACCGGTTGCTCCTCGGGTGAGCGGGCTCTCCTTAGTCTTCCTCTTGGAATATGCATGATCCAGAATACCAAATGACATTCGTTAGAGGAAAAGCCTTACCTTAAATTCTATAGCATGATATAGATCATAAAGAAGGGAAACATTTCCTAAAACGCCTCATAGCCTCTGACTCATATTTGTGGTGCACTTCACAACCATGAACAAGACTCTAATCGACGAGTTGTGTTGGATTTCGAGGACCATTAACAATCTAGTGCTCTGAGACCAAGTTTGTCACGACCCAAGCCTATGGCCTAGATGTGACACGGCGAATGGGAAACTGAAGGGACCCCAAACAAGCCTCTTAGCATATTATTCACACATCTTTGGTCACAGAAGCAAAATAAACAACAACAAGAGATATAAATGATGAAGTATAACTAAGGGAAGTCTTGATATTTATAAAGCATAAAAGATTCAAAGCTCAAAGCATAAGTACATCAATTGTTCCAACCACACCTCTAATATAGATTGGAGCAGGGGCCAAGACACTTTCTTGGCTAAACCTCATAGTATCAAGTGTTCAATATAAAGATACAATCAAATAGTATGAGTAGTATAGCTAGTGTCCCCGAACTCGAGGACTCACTAAAGCATATCATTCGAAATGCCAAAACTAGCGACGTGGAGGATGACCAAGTGGTGCTCCGGTTCCTACATTATAACATAATGTAGGGATAGAGTATGGATTAGTACGTTTGAATGTAATAAGTATGTAGGATGTAATGCAACATGATATAAGCCAACATAGCAAAAATGCATAGTCACAAGCAATGGAAAGGTATAATATCAATATGGTATACAAGGGCATGTCACCCCCCGACAAGGTGTGGTCAACATGCAAAACTATAGATACTTTTCATCAATACAAAGCATATATACAATCCCTTAATCATTATAAAGTCACTTGACTTATAAACCATGTAATAGACCATTAATAACTTAATAATCCTTGTCAAGACATTTCATTAAACATATGCGTGTGTAATGCTAGTTCAAAATCATATAATTCAAGAGTGAAATAATATGAGAAAACTCAAGGTAAATCAAACCACCAACATATAGTAAAACCCTCATGTAAGATACGTTGAAATCCATCCTCAAATCTCATAATACATCGTAGTTTCATAGCTCAAAACATGCATAGTGGCAATAGGCAAAATTAATTCATAGTATAGGCTTGAAATAAGTAAACATGCATAATGAACAAAGATTTCATAAAACCCCAATATAATTTATGATCAAAAAACATAATAAGAGATACCAATAGACGATATAACCTAGAAACATGCAAAGTTTTATAAAAGGAGAAT
>JAPFFP010059727.1:0-27332 GCA_026153255.1 Solanum medicagineum | reverse complement strand
ATTAAAATATTAGCATATTATTTTATTGATTTGCTTAGCATATGTAAAAATCGATAAATCGAACCAATAATGCATAATGTTAAAAAAAAAATAATTTTTCCCCTCCCAATAAAAAGTTGATTTAATTTTTAGAAAATTTAAAAATTTTTACTTACTCTCACTCACCCAACGTCTTCCAATAAAATATTCATTTACATATGAATGAGTCACTTTTACCCATATTTAAATGAGTAAATATGAGCTTTACCCATCTTCTATCCATCTAAAATGGGTTGGGTACCCAACTCATTTAAAATGGGTAAATCTGGATAACACTCAAATAATTTATCCATTTTGCAACTTCTAGTTGGATATGGTAGATTTTGATGTTATTCTTGGGATGGAGTGGTTGCATACATATTATGCCTCTATTGATCGTAGAACCCGCAGGGCCAATTTCAAGTCCCTAATGAAACCGTCCTTGAGTGGAAGAGTCATGATGTGGTGGTGGTCAAGGGTAGATTCATTTTCTTGCATTAAAGCCTATAAGTTGGTTTCTAAGGGTGTCTCTATCATCTTGTGAGGGCTAGGGATGTTGAGTCTAAGGTCCTTCCCATAGAGTCGATTTCGGTGATTAATGAGTTTCTTGATGTCTTTCCTAGTAACCTTCCTGGTGTTCCTCCCCAAAGGGAAATAGTCTTTGGTATAGACCTCCTTCCGATACTCAACCCATTTCTATTCTCACTTACCGTATGGCCCCGGCGAAGTTAAAGGAGTTGAAGGAGCAATTGAGCTATTTGTTGGAGAAGAGGTTTATAAGGCTTAGCTAATTACCTTGGTGCACTAGTGTTGTTTATGAAGAAGAATTATGGTTCTCTTAGGATGTGTATTGATTACCAAGAACTTAATAGAGTCACCATCAAGAGAAAGTATCCTCTACCAAGGATTGATGATCTTTTTGACAAACTTCAAGGGGCTAGTCATTTCTTTAAGATTGATCTTCGGTCCGGGTATCACCAAGTGAAAGTGAGGGAGTATGACTTTCCCAAAACGACGCTCCGGACTAGATATAGGCACTATGAATTTGTGGTTATGTCTTTTGGGTTGACCAATGCACCGACTATCTTCATGGATCTTATGAATAGGGTCTTTAAACCCTACCTTAATTGGTTTGTGCTGGTATATATGGATGATATCTTGATCTATTCCTCTTGAGGGAGGAGAAGTTATGTGCCAATATGAGAAATGTGAATTTTGGTTGAAAGAAGTTGCCTTTCTAGGTTATGTGATGTCGGGTGATGGTATTAAGTTGGTTCCTAAAAGATGGAAGTGAATAGAAATTGCCCAAACCTTTGGCTCCATCGGATATTAGAAGCTTCTTGGGCTTAGCGGGTTACTACCGAGGTTTGTGAATGGGTTCTCTTCTATTGCTTCCCCTATGACTAAGTTAAGTCAAAAGAAGGCTAAATTTGTGTGGACTGATGAGTGTGAAAAGAGTTTCCAAATTTTGAAGTGTAAGCTTGTCTCCGCTTTTATCTTGTCATTACTGAAAGGGTTAGAAGGGTTTGTTGTGTACTGCGATGCCTCACGAATTGGTTTGGGTTGTGTTTTGATGCAAAATGGTATGGTAATAGCTTATGCCTCTGGACAACTTAAGGTGCATGAAAAAAATTACCGTACTCATGATCTTGAATTGGCCGCCATGGTAATTGCTTTGAAAATTTGGCGTCATTACTTGTATGGGGTGCATGTTGATATGTTTACAGATCATAAGAGTCTCCAATATGTGTTCGCTCAAATAGACCTCAACTTGAGACAAGGAAGGTGGTTAGAACTTCTTAAGGATTGTGAGATAAGTGTGCATTATCACCCCGGTAAGGCTGGTGTTGTGGTCAATGCTTTGAGTAAGCTGTCTATGGGTAGCCTAGCTCATGTTGAAGATGGTGGGAAGGAGAGGGCTAGAGAGGTCCATCGGTTGGTTAGGCTGGGGCTTAGGTTCGAAGAGGTTGAAAATAGTGATTGATGGTTCTAAATCCTCCTTGGTTGATGAGGTAAAAGCAAAGCAAGATCTTGACCCTGCCTTGTTAGAGTTGAAGACCTTGGTGAGAGATGGTAAGGTGGAGGTTTTCTCCCAAGGGGGAGATGGTGCCTTAGGTACCAAGGTGGGTTGTGTGTGCTTATGTTGATGATTGGGTTCACTTGGAAGTCCCACCTATGAAGGGTGTGCTCCGGTTTGGCAAGAAAGGGAATGGAGTTTATAGTGGTGGGTCCTTATAGAGTGTTGAGGAGGATTGGTAAGGTTGCATACGCATTGGAGTTGCCTATGGATATGGATATGGTTCGTTTGGTACTTTATGCATCTAGGTTGAGGAGATGTGCTGGTAACTCAAGTGCCATAGAACTCTTTGAGGTTGTGGGTGTTGTGGAGGATGAGTTGGCTTAACAGAAGGTTTCGGTGGAGATATTGGACGGATGGGTAAGAAAGTTTATTAACAAGGATGTAGTGCTCGTCAAGGCCCTTTGGAAGAATCGTCTAGTTGAAAGTGTCACTCGGGGAGCCGAGAGGGTATGGATGAACAATATCAGTACCTCTTTCATTCTATTTAAGCCTATGATAACAAATCAAATCCTTTTTGTGATTTCAAGTCTTATATTCCAGCCCCTGTGTCATTTGCATGCATTCATGATGACAAGTTCATGGTGATTTTGACACTTATGTTGAGATTTTTGAAATGATGTTTAAGTGCATTGTTATATTCTTATGTGGGATGAAATCATCTTTCTTACGTCTCTTATATATGCTTCTTTGACATTCGAGGATAAATGTTTGCAACGAGGAGATATTGAAACAACCCCAAAAAGTGCCCGAAAATGTGCCTCAGAAATGCCCATAATCGTAATTTCCATATATCGCGTGTATCGAAAATTCAACTTCATATTTGTGATCGGGGGGAAAAATTGAGTGGGAAGTGGATCTAACCCCAATTTTAGAGCAACCATAGCAATATTTAGTTTTCCGAATTTTCCGCAAAATAGTAAGGGTCCGCGCCCCTGGCGCGTCGCGGCTAGGGCACGGAATAGTGTATTTTTGTTGCCAATTTTTTTTAATTCGGCCTAAGGCCTTAGGTTCTTGGGCCTAAGCCTTCCTATGCGTAAAAACACCTATACTTAGTCATTTTTCAACCTCATATCATACAAGACATTCCCCAAAACCTGCTCAAACACTTAGACAAATATTTCACTCACAATCAAGGGTCCCAAAATCATTCCAGATCTTAAGGAATTCACTCAAGCTTCAAGTTCTCAATCAGATCTTCAACAAGAAATTATCCAAAGTTGAGGCATGTGGGTTTCAACCATTGGGTCCTTTCGCCCATGGTGCCCAAGCTTCTTTTCTACATAAATTGCATGTTTCTAAATTGATTTACTTATATGGGTCTTCTTATTTTGAGTTTGACTATGCATTATGTTGGGTTGTTGTAAAAGTGTGATTGTTTAAGCATGTTTTGAGCTATGAATCTCTGATCTACTTTGAGACTTGATAAGGGGTTTCAATGTATTTTGCAAGGTGGTATTACCAAGTGTTGGTGGGTTGATTTACTTCAAGTTTTCTTGAATGATTTCACTCTTGAATTTCATGGTTTTATACCAGCATTACACATCCACCAAGTGTTTAATAAAATGTCTTGTTTAAGGTTCTTGAGCCATTGATGATCTAACGCATGGCCTGCGAGTCAAGTGATTTTATAATGATGAAGGTAATGTATGAATGTGTTGATTTCATGGAAAGTATCTATAGTGTTGCAAGTGACCATACCATAGATGAGGGGTATGTACCTTATCCACCTTGTCGAGTGGTGGAAATCCCGTACTACCATAGATAAGGGGTATCGACCTCATCCACCTTGGTGGCAATCCCGTACTACCATAGATGAGGGGTATATACCTCATCTACCTTGTCAGGTGGTGGCAATCTCGTACTACCAAAGTTGAGGGGTATATACCTCATCCACCTTCCAAGCGGGTGGCATGCCTTGGATTCCAAGTACTAAGTTGCTTGGTCTATGATGATGGTCTCTTCCTACACATGTAATATGTTCTATATAAGCATGTTTTACTTTACAGGTTCTATATAAGTATGTTTTACTTCAAGCATCATTCATGCATGCCATATTGCTATATGCTCATTTATTGCCTAATTATGCATTTCGATTATGTTGCCTATCTCTGGTTGCATTGCAACCTACATACTTAGTACATTCAAATGTACTAATACATACTCTAAGCCTATATAATGTTACCATGTAGGAACCGGATCTCCACTTGATCATCTCCCTCCACGTGGCCAGTACTATCTTCTCAAAGCAAATTTGGTGAGTCCTAACTCCGAAGATGATATCTTTTGTTCTTATGTTTGCAAAGACTCTCTTTATCTTATTGTATGCTTTTGAATATGAGGGTGAGCCCAAAAATTTGTCTTGGTCCCCACTCAATTCTAAGTTTAGAGGTTGTAACAAACCCAAAAAATCCCTGAAAATGTGTCTCGGAAGTTCCCGGAATCGTAATTTCCATATATCTAAAAATTTGTACGTCTTATCGAACATTCGACTTCATATTCTTGACCAAGGGATCATTTGAGTAGAAAATGGGTCTAACCCTGATTAAGAGCAAACGATTAGCAATTTTGATTTTCCAAAAATACAATATCTAGTGGGGTTTACGCGCCCCTTCCGCGAGGCGCACCAATGTTAAAACTTGTGTAGATTTTTGACTTCGGTCCAAGACTTTTAAGTCTTGGGCCTAAGTGTTCCCAAACGTGAAAATACCTATACTTAGCCATTTTTAACCTTCATATCATTCTAAACATTCCCCAATAATTATTCAAACTCTTAGCCAAATATTTTACTCCTAAACTCAAGTCTCAAAACCCCTTCCGGATACCAAGGATTGCACTCAAACTTCAAGTCTCCATCTCGAATCTTCATCAAGTTCATCTCCAATGCTAATGTATGTGGGTTTTTTTCATGGGTTCCTTTCACTTATGATATCCATGCTTCCTTTTACTTAAATTTGCATGTAAAGATGATTTAGAATGTGTCTTAATTATTATGAAAATCACTGCACACCATGTTGGGGTTAATGAGATTGTTATTATTTTGCTATATTTTGAGCTATGAAACCAAGGTCTATTGTAAGATTTGATGAAGGATTTTGATGTATACTACTTGAGGATGTTACCAAGCATCTATTGAAGGTTTTATATTGAATTTTCTAGCATGAGTTCACTCTTGAATTGCATGGTTTTACACTAGCACTACACATCCCCTAAGTGTTTGATAAAATGTGCGGTTATGGTTTCATGAGGAATTGAAGGTCCAGTGTATGTCTTATGAGTTGAATGACTATATGATGATGACTGATGATGAAATGAATGTATGTATATGGTATTCTCTATATAGTGTTGGAATGTGACCATGCCCTACTCGGGGGTTGTGCGCCGGGTAACCTTGTTGGGGGTTTGTACGCGTCAACATTGTTGGGGGTTGGTACCCATCAACCTATCAGGGGGTTTGTACTCCGGCACCATGGGTGGTAAGTTGTGATAATCCACTAACCTATCAGGGGTTTGTACTCCGACACCACGGGTGGTAGGGTGCGACGATCCACCTACCCATTGATGGGGTTTGTACCTCAATCACCAAGGGTGGTAGGGTGTGACGATCCACCAATAGTTTAATGGTCCCTTCTTATGCATATGTTAAGTCCTGTGTAAGCATGTTTTACTTAAGAATTAATCACACATGCCATATTGTACCTATGCTAGCTATTGTTATCCCTATGCATTTTGACTACGATACCTATCTCTTGTCACATTGCATCCTACATACTTAGTACATTCAAACATACTAACGCATACTCTGTGCCTACATGATGTCACCATGTAGGAATCGGAGAACCGTTTGCTCATCCTTCTCCTCCACGTGGCTAGTTCGGTTGTCCTAAAAGCTTGTTGGTGAGTCCTCCATTTCGGGGACATTGCTTATGATCTCTTACTATATATTAAGACTATCTTTCTTT
Source organism: Solanum medicagineum (assembly GCA_026153255.1). Lineage (NCBI taxonomy): Eukaryota > Viridiplantae > Streptophyta > Magnoliopsida > Solanales > Solanaceae > Solanum > Solanum medicagineum. The sequence goes on along the minus strand of JAPFFP010059727.1, from coordinate 21,275 downwards.
TGGTTATGTATTGACTATGAGGATGAGCATGATTGCTTGTCTTGGCCCCCGCTCTTACCTATGTAGTAGAAGTGTTGTTGGATTTGTTATGTATCTATGCTATGAATCTTGACACTCTTGCTCCTTGATGTTATGATATGGAAGTTTACCCTTAGTACCATTTTCTTTGTTATGCCTATCTCTTAATGTCATATTTTATTGCTTCCGCGACCAAGGATGTGTAACGATATGCTACGAGGCTAGTTTGGGGTTCCTTCAGGTTCCCCATTTGCCGGTCACGTCTAGGCAATAGGCTTGGTCGTGAAAGAAGTGTTGTTGGACAAGTTATGTAATGATGCTATGAGCTTTAACTCTCCTGACTCTTGTATGTTTTAATGTTATGAAAGACTCCCTTAGTTCTTTTACTCTTATTTTTATTCTCTTATTGTTGTTTAATTTCTTCCGCGACCAAGGATGTGTAATGATATGTTAAGAGGCTTGTTTGGGGTCCCTTTGGGTTCCCCATTCATTGTGTCATGTCTAGGCCCTAGGCTTGGGTCGTGACATGTCCTTTGACTTACCACACGTGGTTGGACTCGTAAAGTCCTTCCACACTTAGCCAATTTTCTTACTTTACTGGAACTTATCTACTAAGGGTTTATACGGGTGGTATAACGGTCTACGGACCATGCTGTTAATTGTCGGTCACCTTCTAGAAACTCTATATTTCCTTCATGTGTGATACTCTCAAGTATGACTCTTTCTACGGACCATCAAACATCCTGTGCTACATAGGTTATCCCACACTTGAAAACTTTTTCCCTTTCCTGAAGTTCATGTTTAAGAGTCTTACCCACGAGCCGTCATCCTACCTATGGGCCATAAGTTATCTTCATTAATTGACCCCAGGTCATTTTTTAGTCCAGCTTTTTTGCACTTCTAGGCTTCTAAATTGAAGGTTGTTACAATATCCTTTTGTGATTTCCTTGTGAGTGTGTGAGTGTAGCTTGGCATCGTTTGAGCCTATCCTTTCATTATCAAACTTAAATAAAAATGTTAATTGATTGTTGAAACTATCATTATCTTTCCCATCGATAACCTTCTTGCAGCGGTGGTTTATTCGATAAAGCCAATATTAGGTGTGGCAAGATGGAGAGAAGGAATTGGAAGGAAGAGTTCATGAGAAGTTGTTCTTGAAGCATGATTGTACAAAGATGGAACCTTTCTCATGAGAAGTTGTTCTTGAAGCATAATTGTGCAAAGATGGAACCTTTCCATTTAAAAAAAAACAGAGAAAGAAAGAGAGGTCTTTGATGAAAGAAAGAACGTTTATGATGAAAAGAGGCAATTGTGCTTTGTGCTAGAAAGGGGGTGTTCAATGAAAGTTTTCAGAGATTGGTATCCTATGAAAAGATCGAGAATGACTGGAAAAAGGTTACAAGAAGGCAAGAAAGGGAAAAAAAGAGAAAGTGGACCATGCACCAACAAGGTCAAGTCACTAAACCAAAAAATTACCATTCTTTTGCCCTCAGTCCAATTATATGACTTATAAGAGCATAAGCTGATTTAAGTGTTGATTGAAAAATACAAACAAACCCATAGGTAGAATTATGCATGTTTTTCTCATTAGGAGTGTGAGAGTTGATTGTGATTCCGTAAACTTAGTTTTTGATCAACTTTTTGAGAGCATGGAATCATTCTTGAATTGATGGCATTCTAATACATTTATTGAGCATGACTTTGCCGTTAAAACAAGCATCTGTGAGCGGGAATTTCAATTGGTAATAACTAGTCATCATTTGAGGTTTTGAGTGTATAATTGAACATTTCATAATTAGTGTAAACCTTGTCTATGAGTCTCAATCAACACTACTTGTAGACATGATCCTTGAGCTGTTGATTCTCAATTTACCTGAGGACAAATAAAAGTTTAAGTTTGGGTTGTTGACGAGTCAGGAAATTTGACTCATTTAGGGCTTAAATTCTAGAAAAATAGTGTCCTTAATTTTATGTCCACGACTTAAAATTTTCAAGGACATGAAGGTTCAATGACTAGACAAGGACTCTATGATGCAAAAAGGAGCAAAAACATAAACAAGATAATGCAAATGAAGGCTGAATATCACAAAAGGGACACTTGGTGACTCCCCCAATAGGTCCTCACATTGCCCAAATATTCTAAAGAACAGGCCAACAATCAATCTAATTAGGTGAGCTGCGAGAGGTGGTTAGCGACTCGCCAACTTGAAATGTGAGCACTATGAAAGCTCGTCTATAATATGTGAGAAATCAGCTGACTTGATTAGTTAGAGGGAGGATAGAACTCCAAATAGCAACTTGCCGACCAGGAAGGCGAGCTCAGTAGATTCTACATGATCTGTTAAAAAGTAGTGGCAAGAATGCGAGCTCAAGTTTCACTTGGTGACTCGCAAAGTCTTCAGAGAGCTTGACTAATGTCATCGAAAGGGTCTCAATAATCTTTTTCTCCCATATTTTGAGGAAGGTATAAAAAACATTGAGAGAAGAAAAATCAGTATGTTTTCACTTCAGAAGTTTCAGAAAATAGAAGTTTCAAAAAGTACTTGGTGCTTTAGGTTTTTGTACTTGAGAGATTGAAGATTTTATTATGGGTTGAATCTTGCTTTGTTATCTAGCTGGAACAATGGGAGATAACTATTTCGGTACAATTCTGCTTCATTTTCATTGTTTGGCTAAACTTATCTTATAGAGGGATACAATATAGTTGAATTGTTATCTTTGAATGTAGGTTTTTGTATTAACTTGATTTTATGTTGAATTAATATGGGTTTTGTTATCTTATCACGTTTAACTTATGAAATGAGATTGCAAATTCAATTCAAGTTTAGATCTTCGTATGTGCTCGAGAGTGATATATGGAGTGGGTGAGGTAATGAATAACTATTAACGTTTGTTAATCATAATTTCACTTGATAGAGAGAGAAATTTGCTAAGGATTGAGTTGATTTGCATTATTACCTATGTTTAGACTCGAGAGAGTATGCATGAACATTGATATGTGATCAAGAGATGCATTTCGAACAACAGACTAACCTAGCCTACCTATGAAGAGTAAATTTTGCTAAGAATTGAGTTGATTTATATTATTACCCATGTTTAGACTCGACAAAGCATGTATGAACGTCAATGTGTGATCGAGAGATACATTTCGAAAAATAGACTGACTTAGCCTACCCATGGACATTTAACCTTGTCGAGCTATGATTTTATCCATTTTCTAACTATAGTTTCAACTATGCATCTTCTATAGAAGCCCTCTTTATATTAGTTAAAACCCTGATTCCAAAATCTTAGTAATGAATTAGTTCCCAAATCTTATTATTGTTTACGTTATATCTCATTGTTTTAAATCTACAAGAAATTGGGTCACGTTGATACTTTCTAACCAAATTCTAACTTTAAACTGTTCCTTGTGGGATCGATCCCGATGATCATCTACGTCTACAATCGTGAAAGGTATAGTTTGAACATTATCAAAAATGGTGCCTATATCTAGAATTATTAAACGTGTAAGTTTTATTTGAATTGCATATTTATTATATATACACATAAATAGATAATAGATATTCAGATCTTAACAAATAAACAATCTTATGTTAGGTTCAATGTAATGGGTGAATTGATAATGATACATTATATAAAGATTGGTGTATTGAAAATTATGAAAGTTACAATTATGAATGAATTCATTTCATTCATGCAACCTTCTGTATTTTTGGTGTAACCTTTCGTCGACTATACATGAAACATTATACCATCCTATTTGCTATAAATATCTGAATCCTTCTCAGATATTGGTACAACTTAACAACTTTAGAACTTGAGAACTTAAGATAAAAAAAAAAAGGAACTATTGGTAGAAAAGTTTAAGACAAGTTTCAAGAAGAAGTGTTATCTCGAAAAATTCAAGTGTGATCACAAGCTATTGAGTGGTTCACCGGACAACAAATTTGAGGTACTGCTATTTGTTTGTCGTGAGACATTTTATCCTGGGAGGATATATTCCACAACCTCGGGTACTTGAGGGGAATAATTTCCTTAAGGAAACTCTGAATTCAGAGGACTTGACAATTTTCTCCTTTCATCTAGTCTAATATTCTTGAAATTAATTTAATTTCATATTGAATATTACATTAATTATATGAAATTTGTATGAAGTTATTTGATTGGAAAAACTTAACAATTGTACTACACAATTATCTTTATTACTTATAGTAACAACAAGCGTAAGGAAATTAATATCTTATTGTGTAGTTATAATTGGTTTGTGGAGACTAAAACCTTTGTGGGCTTATGTTCTCATTGAACTCAATATTGACTCAGAGAACTTGAAAAGTTCATCAGAACATCGAAGTTCATTCGGTTGATGGTTGAGAGTTAAACTTAACCGTTAAACTAGAAACAAAGTGAAAATAAAGATCAAGTCTTTATTTGAAATGACTAAGCGATATATGGCATGAACATTTGGGACATGTAAATTATAAGACCTTGCGAAAACCGATTAGCTTAGAAGTGTTGCCTAATTTAGAATGCAATAAAACAAAATGTCAAATATGTGTGGAAGCTAAGTTTTCTAAGCATCCGTATAAGTCTGTTGAAAGGAATTCCAATCCTTTATACTTGATTCACACGGACATTTGTGATATGAAGTCAACACAACCACATGGTGGGAAAAAGTATTTCATAACTCTTATTGTTGATTGCACTAGATATTGTTATGTTTAATCGCTAACAAGTAAGGATGAAGCAATTGAAGCATTTAGTCAATACAAAATTGAAGTTGAAAATCAGTTGGATAAAAAGATAAAAATGACAAGAAGTGATAGGAGTGGAAAATATAAATCTCGATTTGCAGAAATATGTTCAGAAAATGAAATTATTGAAACGACCTCACAAAGCATCCGAAAATGTGCCTCAGAAGTGCCCAAAAATGTAATTTCTATATATCTCAAAATCCGTGTGTGATATCAAAAGTTCGACTTCATATTCTTGTTCAGGGGGTCAAATTGAGTGGGAAATGGTTCTAACCCCAATTTTAGAGTAAATGAATTGCAATTTCATTTTCCTAAAAATCAAATTCCAAGAGGTTTCGACACTCCTGGCGCAACGCACCAAGGGCGCGCCTCATTTTAATTTCTGTTCAATTTTTCTATCTCAATCCAAGGCTTTTGGGTTATGGGCCTAAGTGTTCCCATGCATGAAAATACCTATACTTAACCTCACTTCAAGCTTATATCATTCATGGCATTCTCAAATACTCTCTCAAACACATAGACAATATTTCACCTCAAAATTTCAGGCCGCAAAACTCATCCAGATCTTAAAGTTCTCATTCATGCTTCAAGTCTCCATCTCCAATCTTCTTCAAGGATTCTCCAAAGTCAAGGTATGTGGGTTTCAACCATTAGGTCCTTTCACTCATGGTGCCCAAGCTTTCATTTCATCTAATTTACATGTTTTTAAGTTGACTTTACATGTAGGTCTATTACTATGAATTTGATTATGAACTATGTTGGGGTTTTTTAAAGTGTGACTATTTTAGCATGCTTTGAGCTATGAATCTTAGATCTAACTTGAGACTTGGTGAAGCATTTTGATGTATATTTTACGATGATGTTACCAAGTATTGGTGGGAATATTTACTTCAAGATTTCTTGCATGATTTCATTCTTTAATTGCATGATTTTACACTAGCATTGCACACCCACCAAGTGTTTGATAAAATGTCTGGATTTTGATTCTTGAGTTGTTGAAGGCCTAATGTTTGGCATATGAGACATATGACTTTGTGATGATGAAAATATATTGTATATATGTTAATTTCATGATGAACTTCCGTAGTGTTGTGAGTTGACCAAGCATAGCTCGGGGGGGTGTAGGCCCAGGTAACACATCGAGGGATTGGTACCTTAGTTGCCTAGTATGAGGGGTAGTAGGCATGTATAACCACATCAAGGGGTTGGTACCTTAGTTGCCTAGTACGGGGGGTAGTAGGTCCATATAACCACATTGAAAGGTTGGTACCTCATTAACCACATCAAGGGATTTGTACCTTGGTTGACTAGTATGGGGGTAGTAGGCTCGTATAACCACATTGAGGGGTTGGTACCTCATTCGCCTCTCCAAAGGGGTGGTAGGCATTGGATATTCCATATTGAAGGTCACTTGCTACACATGTATTTTGTTCTATATAAGCATGATTTTTTTCAAGCATTCTTCATTCATGTCATATTGATACTATGCTATCTATTGCCTAAGATATTGCATTTTGCCTATGTTGCCTAGCTATTGCTGCATTGCATCCTACATACTTAGTACGTTCAAACGTACTAACGCATACTCTATGCCTACATGATATTACCATGTAGGAACCGGAGCCCCGCTTAATCATCCTCCTCCTCCACGTGGCTAGTATGATCTCTCTAAAGCTAGTTGGTGAGTCCTCCATTCCGAGGACAATATTTATGCTCTTATGATATGTATTTTATGACTCTCTTTCTTTATTGTATATTTTGACTATAAGGGTGAGCCTGGTTGGTTATCTTGGCTCCCGCTAAGTTCTATGGTTAGAGGTGTTGTTGGACATGTTATGTATAATGCTATGAGCTTTGACTGTCTCTTGACTCTTGATGTCCCTGATATGAAAGTTGTCCTTTAGCCCCGTTTATCCCTGTTTACTATCTCTTGTTGTATTTTATTGCTTCCGCGACCAAGGATGTGTAATGATATGTTAAGAGGCTTTGCTTGGGGTCCCTTCAGGTTCCCCATGCGTCATGTCATTTCTAGGCTCTAGGCTTGGGTCGTGAAAAACTTAGTATCAGAGCACTAGGTTGTTAATGGTCCTCGGCATCCAACACATCGTGTCGATTAGAGTTTGATTCGTGGTTGTGTTGTGCACCAGAACTATGAGTAAGAGGCTATGAGACGTTTTCAGAAATATTTCCTTTCTTCATGTTCTAAGTCATGCTATAGAGTTGAAATAAGGTTTTTTCCCCTAATGATTTTTCTTTGCTATACTAGATCATGCCTAACACAAGAGAAAGAAGAGCCCGCATTCTCGAGGAACAACCGGCTCATGGTGAGCTCCAGGATGCTCTCACTTTGCTTGCACAAATTATGGCTAATCAAGGGGACCAAGCCCCTCATGCTCCTATACCAGCATCTTAGGTGAGAGACTTCATGAGGATGAATCCCCTGAGGGGTCAAAGGTGGATAAGGACCCTTAAGAGTTTATTGAGGAGGTCTACAAGTTTTTGGCTATCATGGGTGTTAGGTCAGAGGAGAAGGTAGAGTTCGTGGCTTACCAACTCAAGGGGGTGGCACAAATATGGTTTAACCAATGGAAGGAGGAGAAGGGAATCAATAATGTGTTGCTTTGGGAGGAATCCAAGACAGCTTTTCTTAATCGGTTCTTCCCTCTTGAGCTTAGGGAAGCCAAACTGGTGGAATTTATGAATTTGAGACAAGGGTCTATTAGTGTGAAGGAGTATGAACAAAAGTTCAATGAACTCTGTAAATATTCTCCCCATTTGGTTGCATACCCAAGGTCTAGAATGAATAAGTTTTTAGTGGGTGTTTCCGACTTGGTGAGTGAGGAGTGCCGGTCCGCTATGTTGATTAGTGACATGGATTTGTCCAGTCTGATGACCTATGCCGAGCAAGTGTAGGAGGTAAAGATGAGAAAGAGGAGGAGTAATGAGGTCAAGAGGGCCCGTTTTGAGGAAAAGTTCAAAGGTCCCAAGGGTGGCCTGTTCCATCAAGGCTAAGGGTCTTTTCATTCTTTCTATAGGAGGTTTGCTAATGACACCCCAAGGGCCCAAAGTGATGGTGGTATGGGTCCTATTAATGTGCTTCTGAAGTGTGGTAAGTGACATAGTGGCCCATGCTTGAGGAATACCAGTGCTTGTTATAGTTGTGGAGAGATGGCGCATAAGGCAATAGATTGCCCTCGAAATCGCAACAAGGGTAAGGATGTTCATCCTCAAGGACGGGGTGCCAATGCGGTTCATTTAGGGGGAGGTCATCAACAAGGTGGTGCCCAAAGCATAATCGATTTTATGTTTTACATGGGAGGCAAGGGGTTGATGAGGTTCACGATATCGTCATCGGTATGTTAAAAGTCTTTGATTTTGATATGTATGCATTGATTGATCCGGGTGCCACTTTTTCTTTTGTTACCCCCTTTGTTGCCAAAAAATTTCATGTTGATCCCGAATTGTTGTATGAGTCATATGAGGTGTCTACTCCTATTACTGCATTTATTGTTGCTAGAAAGGTCTATAGAAATAATCCCATTTGCGTTTTTCATAAGATTTTGCCTTGTGATCTTGTTGAGTTGGACATGGTTGATTTTAATGTCACTCTTGGGATGGATTGGTTGCAAGCATATTATGCCTCTATTGATTTTAGAGCCTGTAGAGTCAAATTCCAATTCCCAAATGAACCCGTTCTTGGGTGGGAGAGTCATGATGTGGTGTTAAAGGGTAAATTCATCTCTTGCATTAAATCTCATAAGTTGATCTCTAAGGGATATCTTTGTCATATTGTGAGGGTTAGGGATGTGGAGTCCAAAGTCCTTCCCATAGAGTCGGTTCCGGTGGTAAATAAGTTTCTTGATGTCTTCCCTAGTGACCTTCCCAGTGTTCCTCTCGAAAGGGAAATAGATTTTCGTATAGACCTCCTCCCCGATACTCAATCCATTTCTATTCCCCCTTACCGTATGGCCAAGATGGAGTTAAAGGAGTTAAAGGAGCAATTGAGAGACTTTTTAGAGAAGGGTTTTATTAGGTCTAGCCAATCACCTTGGGTGCGCTAGTGTTGTTCATGAAGAAGAAGGATGGGTCTCTTAGAATGTGTATTGACTACCAGCAACATAATAGGGTCACCATCAGGAATAGGTATCCTCTTTCAAGAATTGATGATTTGTTTGACCAATTGCAAGGGGCTAGCCACTTCTCTAAGATTGATCTTCAGTCCGGGTATCGCCAAGTGAAGGTGAGGAAGTGTGACATTCCCAAGACGGCCTTCCAGACTAGGTATGGGCATTATAAGTTTGTGGTGATGTCTTTTGGGTTAACCAATGCACCGGCTATCTTCATGGATCTTATGAATAGGGTCTTCAAACCCTACCTTGATTTGTTTGTTATGGTCTTCATTGATGATATTTTGATTTATTGACATAGTAAGGAGGAGCATATGGGTCATTTGAGGGTAGTGCTACAAAGATTGAGGGAAGACAAGTTGTATGTCAAGTATGAAAAGTGTGAATTTTGGTTGAAAGAGGTTGCTTTCCTAGGTCATGTGGTGTCGAGGGATGGTGTTAAGGTAGATTCTAAAAAGACGGATGTTATTCGAAATTGGCTTAGACCATTGACCCCATCGGATATTAGGAGCTTCTTAGGCTTAGAGGGGTACAACCGGAGGTTTGTGAATGGGTTCTCTTGTATTGCTTCTCCCATTACAAATTTGACTCAAAAGAAAGCCAAATTTGTGTGGACCGATAAGTGTGAAAAGTGTTTACAAACATTGAAAGATAAGCTTATGTCTGCTCCTTTATTGTCACTACCGGAAGGGCTAGAAGGATTTGTTGTGTATTGTGATGCTTCTAGAGTTGGTTTGGGTTATATGTTGATGTAAAATGGGAAGGAGATAGCCTATGCTTCTAGAAAACTCAAAGTGCATGAAAAGAATTATCCTATTCATGATCTTGAATTGGCTGCCGTGGTTTTTGCTTTGAAAATTTGACGTCACTATTTGTATGGAGTGCATGTTATGTGTTTACCGATCATAAGAGTCTCCAATATGTGTTTCACTTAAAAATATGTCAACTTGAGCCAAAGAAGGTGGTTAGAACTTCTTAAGGATTATGCAATAAGTGTGCATTATCATCCCAGTAAGGGAAAAGTTATGGCGAATGCTTTGAGTAGGGTGTCTATGGGCAGCCTAGCTCAAGTAGATAGTGGGGGCATAGAGGTGGCTAAAGAGGTCCATTGGTTGGCTAGATTGGGAGTTAGATTGGGAGAGGTTGACAATGGTGGTGTTGTTGTTGATGGTTCTAAATCTCATTGGTTGAGGAAGTGAAAGCTAAGTAAGATCTTGACCCCTCCTTATTAGAATTGATGGCCTTGGTAAAAAAGGGCAAGGTAGAGGTTTTCTCCCAAGGGAGAGATGGTATCCTCAGATACCAAGGTAGGTTGTGTGTGCCTTGTGTTGATAGCTTGAGAGAAAAGATTCTTGATGAGGCTTATGGTTCTTCTTACTCTAATCACCCCGGGTCTACTAAGATGTATAGACTTGAGAGAGGTGTATTCATGGGGAGGCATGAAGAGGGACATTGCCAGGTTTGTATCCTGTTGTCATAGTTGCCAACAAATCAAAGCCGAGCATCAAAGGTCGAGTGGCCTAGCTCAAGACATAGAGATTCCTACTTGAAAGTGGGAAGATATTGATATGGATTTTGCGGTTGGGTTGCCCAAGACTAGAAAGGGTTTTGATTCTATTTGGGTTGTGGTTGATTGGATGACAAAATCGGCCCACTTTCTACCAGTTAAGACTACATATGGGGCTGAAGATTATGCTAGGTTATACATTCATGACTTGGTGAGATTGCATGGGGTTCCTTTGTCCATCATATCGGATCATGGTGCACAATTCACTTCACACTTTTGAAGGTCCTTCCAAAGAGGTCTTGGAACTAAGGTAAAGCTTAGTATGATTCTTCACCCTCAAACGGATGGCCAAGTCAAAAGAACTACCCAAACTCTTGAGGATATGGTTATGGCTTGTATTTTGAAGTTTAAGGGTAGTTGGGGTGATCGTCTTCCATTGATTGAGTTTGCTTATAACAATAACTATCATTCTAGCATTGGTATGGCTCCTTTTGAGGCTCTCTATGGTAGACGTTGTAAGTCACCGTTTGGGTGGTTTGAGGTTAGAGAGGTGGCCTTATTGGGTCCGCATCTGGTTGAGGATGCTATGGAGAAGGTAAGGATGATTAGAGAAAGGTTGAAAAAAGCCCAGAGTCGCCAAAAGTCTTATGCCGATGTGAGAAGTAGGGAGCTTGAGTTTAAGGTTGGTGATTGGGTTTATTTGAAGGTTTCACACATGAAGGGTGTGGTGCGTTTTGGTAAGAAGGGAAAGTTAAGCCCTAGATATGTGGGTCCATATAGGGTGATGAGGAGGATTGCTAAAGTGGCCTATGAGTTGGAATTTCCTAGTGAAATGGAATTGGTTCATCGGTCCTTCATGTGTCTATGTTGAGAAAGTGTGTGGGTGACGCTAATGCTTTTGTGCCTCTTTATATTGTGGGGATAGTTGAAGACAACTTGACATATGAATAATTTCCAGTATAGATCTTGGATAGACATGTCAAGAGGTTGAGGAACAAGGATGCTGCTTCTGTTAAGGTCCTTTGTAGGAATCAACAAGTCAAAAGTGCTACATGGAAGGCCAAAGCGGACATGCAAAAATGATATCCTTATCTCTTCCATCCTACTCAAGCCTAAGATACTAATTTTAAGTTTTCTATGTGATTTCGTATCTCATGTTCCATCCCATAAGTCATTAGCGTGCATTCATGTTTATATTGACAATTTTCATGGTGATTTTACACTTATGTTGAGATTTTAAAAATGGTGTTTTAAGTGTGTTGTTGCATTCTTGTTGGGGCTGATTTCTTCATGATTACTCTTCTCATATACGTTTCTTTGACATTTGAGGAAGAATGTTCCCAAGGGGGAGATACTAAACGACCCCAAAAAGTGCCTGAAAATGTGCCTCGAAAGTGCCCGAAATCGTAATTTCTATATATCTTAGAATTTGCGCGTGATATCAAAAACTGACTTCATATTATTATTCACGGGGTCAAATTAAGTGAGAAATGGGTCTAACCCTGATTTTAGAGGAAAAGAATCGCAATTTTATTTTCCCAAAAATCGAATTCCAATGAGGTTTCTGCGCCCCTGGCGCGACGCGCCAAGGGCGCGCCTCAATGTAATTTCTATGCAGTTTTTCTATCTGGGTCCAAGGCTTTTGTGTCTTGGACCTAAATGATCCCATGCATTAAAATACCTACACTTAGCCTTATTTCACCCTCATATCATTCAAGACATTCCCAAATACTCTCTCAAACACTTAGACAATATTTCACCTCAAAATTTCAAGCCCCAACACTTATCCGGATATTAAGGTTCTCATTCAAGCTTCAAGTCTCCATCTCCAATATTCTTCAAGGATTCTCCAAAGTCAAGATATGTGGGTTTCAACTATTGGGTCCTTTCACCCATTGTAACAACCCCAACAAGTGCCCGAAAATATGCCTCGGAAGTGCCCGGAATCGTAATTTTCATATATCTCAAAATCTATTGGTTATTTCGGAAATCCAACTTTATATTCTTTTTCAGGGGGTCAAATTTAAGGGAAAATGTGTCTAACCCCAATTTTAGAGTGAACGTTTCATAATTTCAAATTTCAAAGTGACAAATTCCACTGAGGTTAGCGCATTTGGGGCGCGATGCGCCACAGTGTTATTCCTGTCTAGTTTTTTAAAATCGATCCAAGACTTTTAAGAGTTGGGACTAAGTATTCCCACATGATAAAATACTTATACTTAGTCATATATTGCCTTTGTATCATACAAGACATTCCCCAATACTCACTCAAACACGTAGCCTTATATTTCTCTCAAAATTCAAAGGGCGAAACCTTATCTGGATCTTAAGGTTCTCTTTCAAGCTTCAAGTCTCCATCTCATATATTTTTCAAGTTCATCTACAAAGTCAAGGTATGTGGGTTTCTTTTATGGTTCCTTTAACCCATGATACCCAAGCTTCCTTTTACTCTAATTTGCTTGATTTATAGTTGATTTACAAATGAATCTTTATTATTATGAAATTCAATTCACACTATGTTGGGATTTATGAAATTGTGACTATTTTACCATGTTTTGATCTATGAATCTAAGATATATTGAAAGATTTGATGAAGGATTTTAATGTATATTGCTTAAGGGTGTTACCAAGTATCTATTGAAGGTTTTACCTTGAATTTTCTAGCATGATTTCACACTTGAATAGCATGATTTAACTAGAATTACGCACCTGCCAAGTGTTTGATAAAATTTCTTTTTAAGGATTCTTTCAGTTTGGATGATCTATTGATTGAGTTATGATTCAAGTGATTGTATGATGATTATGAACTTTCTAAAGATGTGTTTAAATCTTGAAAATGTTGATGATGTTGTAGGATAGGATTAAGCCCCTTTGTCTAAGATTATACCTCTTGTGAGCCTTTGATGTTGATGTTATAAAAAGGATAATGTTGATGATGACCCATGCTTATAATTGAAGTTAGGCTCACCGTTTAAGGTCAATGATGTTAAGAGCTACTCATGCCATGTCTCCATATTTATTGCTAGTTATTAAAGTATGATTATCTAATATATTCCTTGGGATTAGATTTAGCACCGAGTGGACTAGAGGCGAGTCTCCAAGTCTTAGAACTATGTGCCACCATAGGTGAAGGGATTAGAGGTGAGTCCCCAAATCTCTAAGAAGCGAGTAGCCTAAATATGCCGGCTTGAGGCAAGTATCTGAGTCTAGGCTTGAGGCAAGTACCCGAGTCCAAGAACTAGAGGCGAGTACGCTGAAACATGGAAGAATCGAAATTTTAGTCATTAGAAGGTTCACCTTGGCAAGTAACTTCCCCCTCTCTTCCAGTGTAGGGTTAATATCGGGATTCCAAGTTGTAGTTCACTTGGTCTTATGTTATGTCAGTTGAGGTTTCTTCTTACACTTACGTATTATGAACTATACAAGTTGATTTGGATTGTAAGCATGTTTTACTTCAAGCATCATTCATACATGTCATCTTGTTATTATGTTATCTATTGACTATGATATCGTATTTTGCTTATGTTGCCTATCTATTGTTGCCTTGCATCCCACATACTTAATACATTCAAATGTACTTACGCATACTCTATGCCTACATGATATTACCATGTAGGGACCGGAGCTCCATTTGATCATCTTCCTCCCCTACGTGGCTAGAGGGGTTGTTCAAGTTAGCTTTTATTAAGTCCTCATGTCTGGGAAAAATATCTATCTCTATCATGCTTATGCTTAGAATACATCTTGTATATTTTGCAGTACTTATTATCATTACTATGAGGGTGAGCATGGTTACTTGTCTTGGCCCCCATTCTTATCTATGTAGTAGAGGTACTGTTAGACATATCTTGCATCTATGCTATGAACCTTGACTCTCTTGTTTCTTAATGTTTGTGATATGGAGGTTTACCCTTAGTCCCAATTCCCTTGTTTATGTTTATCACTTATTCTCATTGTAATTACTTCCGCGGCCAAGGATGTGTAATGATATGCTATAAGGCTTGTTTGGAGTTACTTCGGGTTTCCCATTCGCTAGTCACGTCTAGGCCTTAGGCTTGGGTCGTGACAAAGATGGTATCAGACCACTAGGTTGTTAGATCCTTGGAGTCCAACGCACCTCGTCGATTAGAGTCTTGTTTATGGTTGTGTTGTGCACAACTATGAGCTAAAGGCTATGAGGCATTCTAGGAAATATTTCTCTTCTTCATGATCTATGTCATGCGATAGAGTTAGGTCTCCTAGGGCTTATTGCTAATCTTTAATCGATACATTTCAGGATATGTTTCAATCTACTCAGGACGGCGATATATACAATGCGGAGGTTAGTAATGCTCTATGGGTAATATCCAAAAGTTGACAACCCAACTCAATCAACAAATAGGTGCCTCCAAGACTTCGAGTGGTAAGACGGAGGATAGAAGGGCGAAGAGGGCTTATGATGAAGGAAAGTTCCAAAGTCTCAAAGATAAAGGTGGTATGGTGCCTTATGCTAGGTGCCCAAAATGTGGTAGGTGCCATGAGGCACATGCTTGAGAGGTACCAACGCTTGTTATGGTTGTGGAGAGTCAGGTCATAAGGTAAAGGATTGCCCTCGTAAGCGTAATAAGAGTAAAAGAGGCGATAATAGGGTGACTCATCCTTGATGCCCGAAATGTGAGAGGAAACATGGTGGTACATGTTGGAGGAACACAGGTGCATCCCCTGGATGTGGTGAGATAAGCCACAAAACTCTGGATTGCCCTTATGCTCAAGACAAGGGTAAAGGTGGCCACGTTGACCAAGGGGCTCAAGGAGTGGATGTGGCTACCAGAATGCTAAAGGCTTTTCTTGATGTTGTTGTGCATGCTTTGATGGTTACTGGGGTTGCTTTTCCTTTCATTATTCCTTTTGTTGCTAGTGGGGTATGATTATGTGGGTCTATTGCTAAGAATGTTCAAGGTGTTGTTCTGTGTTCATCTTGCCTTAGGTCTTGCCCTGTGACTTGTTGGAATTGATGTGGTAGAATTAATGTCATGCTTGGGGTGGATTAGTTACATGCATATTATGTCCCCATAGATAGTAGAACCCATAGAGTTAGAATTTGACTCCCTATGAACCTGTCCATGAGTGGGAGGTTGTCAAGTGGCAGCAAAAGAGGTAGGTCCATTCTTGTCTCAAGCTATAATTGATCTCTAAGGGTTGCCCCATGTATCAATTGCATAGGGTATTGTCTTGTGAATTGGGTTGAACTTAGTTTTTGTGGATTGGAGGTCTTGACTTGGTTTGGCTACTTGCATATTATGTTCCTAATGAAGGTAGAACCCATAAGGTTGTAATATGATGGTTAAGGATGGTCAAATTATTTGGTCAATTACAATGGGTTAGTCACTTCTCTAAGCTTGATCTTTGGTTCGGATTTTGTCTCCAAGTGAGGATGAGGGTAGGTGATATTCCTAAGTGTCTTTCTAGACTGGGGTGAGCATTTGAGTATTGTTGGAGTTGTTTGGTTGGCTTATGCACCAGCTATGTTTATGAGTTTCATGAATAGGGTCTTCAAACCCTACCTTGGCATATTTGTGGTGGTCTCCAGTGGTTGTGCATTGATTTAAGTAGAGCTTATGAATCATTTAATGGTAGTGTTGCAAGTCTTGGATAGTGAGGGGATTGTTTGCTAAACATGATAGGTGTGAATAGATGATAACAAGAGGTGGTTAGAATTCCTTAAGGATTATGATATGAGTGTGCAATTATTTCCCCGACAAGGCTAATGTTGTGGTCGGTGCTCTAACTAGCCTAGCATGTGTTGACGATGGTAGTGAAGGGTGACTACAGAGGTTCATTGATAGGCTAGATTAGGGATTAGGTTGGAGGAAGTTAAGCATGGTGGTGTAGTATACTTGATGGTTCCAGATCTTCTTTGGTTGGAGAGGTCTAGATCAAGCAAGGCCTTGATTCCACCTTATTAGGGTTAGAAGTTTTGGGGTGCGAGAGAGTAGAGTGGAGGTTGTCTCCCAAGGGGGTAGATGGTGGTTTATGGTACCAAGTGGACTATGGGTTTAAGGTTGACAATTGAGTTTAGGATTGTGAGTCCTTGTAGAATGTAGAGGGAGGTCGGTAAGTTTGCATAAGTATTGGAACTACCGAGGATGTTATAGTCATCTGGTTCTTCATGCTTCTAGGTCGAAGGGATGTGGTGATGACTCTAGTGCTATAGAACTCGTGCGATTTTGGATGTGGTGGAGTATAAGCTGGTTTTTAAGGTTCCGGTGGAGACATTGGATAGAAGGGTGGAAGAAGTTGATCGACAAGGATGTGGTGTTCGTTAAGGCTCTTTGGAAGGTTCGTCTAGTCGAAAGTGTATCTCGAGGAGCAAGCATGGAAAAGTAATACCCATATCTGTTTCATTTTGTTCAAGCATATAATAATATGTCAAGTACTTTCATGATTTCAAGCCTTATGTTTCAGCCTCTATGTCATTTGCATGCATACATGTCTATGTTAACAAGTTCGTAACGATTTTTGACACTTATGTAGATGTTTTGAAAATGGTGTTTTAAATGTATTGTTGCATTCTTGTTGGGGATGATTTGTTCATGATTACTCTTCACATATATGTTTCTTTGATATTTGGGGATGAATGTTCCCAAGGGGGAGATATTGTAACGACCCCAAAAAGTGCCAGAAAATGTGCCTCGGAAGTGCCTGAAATCGTAATTTCCATATATCTCAATATCTGTTTGTTATTTTGAAAATCCAACTTCATATTCTTGTTCAAGGGGTCAAATGTAGGGGGAAAGGGTCTAATCCCGATTTTACAGAGAACGTTTCATAATTTCAAATTTCAAAGTGACGAATTCTAGTGAGGTTAGCACATTTGGGGCGTGACGCGCCTCAATGTTATTCCTGCCCAGTTTTTTTAACTCGGTCCAAAACTTTTAAGTCTTGGGCCTAAGTGTTCCCACACGACAAAATACCTATACTTAGCCATATTTTGCCTTTATATCATACAATACTTTCCCTAATACTCACTCAAACACTTAGTCTTATATTTCTCTCAAAATTCAAGTGCCAAAACCCTCATCCGGATATTAAGGTTCTCCTTCAAGCTTCAAGTCTCCATCTCCAATCTTCTTCAAGTTCATCTCCAAAGTCAAGGCATGTGGGCTGGGTTTCTTTCATGGGTTCCTTTCACCCATGATACCCAAGTTTCCTTTTACTCTAATTTGCATGGTTTAAAGTTAATTTACAAATAGATCTTTATTATTATTAAATTCACTGCACACTACATTCGGGTTTATGAAATTGTGACTATTTTACCATATTTTGAGCTATGAATCTAAGATCTATTGAAAGATTTGATGAAGGGTTTTGATGTATATTGCTTGACGGTGTTACATGTATCTATTGAAGGTTTTACCTTGAAATTTCTAGCATGATTTCACTCTTGAATTGCATGGTTTTATACTAGCATTACACACCTTCCAAGTGTTTGATTAAATGCCTTTTTAAGGATTCTTTAAGTTTTGATGATCTGTTGATTGAGTTATGATTCAAGTGACTCTATGATGATTATGAGCTTTCTAAATATGTGTTTGAATCATGAAAATGTTGATGATGTTATAGGGCCAGATTAAACCCCTTTGTCTAAGATTATACCTCTTGTGAGCCTTTGATGTTGATATTACTAAAAGGATAATGTTGATGATGACCCATTCTTATGATTGAAGTTAGGCTCACCATTTGAGGTCAATGATGTTAAGAGCTACTCGTGCCATGTCTCTATGTTTATTTCAAGTTATTAAAGTATGATTATCTTATATATTTCATGGGATTAGACTTAGCACCGAGTGGACTAGAGGTGAGTCCCCAAGTCCTAGAACTACGTGCCACCGTAGGTGAAGGGATTAGAGGCGAGTCCCCAAATCTCTAAGAGGCGAGTACCCTAAATATGAGGGTTTGAGACGAGTAGCAGAGTCCAGGCTTGAGGTTAGTACCCAAGTCTAAGAAATAGAGGCGAGTACCCAGTTCACATAAGGCTTAGTGGATCCACTTAGTCATTAGGAGGTTCACCTTGGCTAGTAACTTCCCCCTCTCTTCCGGTGTACGGTTAACATTGGGATTCCAAGTTGTAGCTCATTTGGTCTTATGTTATATCAGTTGAGATTTCTTCCCACACTTACGTATTATAAACTATATAAGTTGATTTGGATTGTAAGCATGTTTCACTTCAAGCATCATTCATACATGTTATATTGTTATTATGTTATCTATTAACTATGATATAGCATTTTGCTTATGTTGTCTATCTATTGTTGCATTGCATCCCACATCATTAGTACATTCAAATGTCCTAACGCATACTCTATTCCTACATGATGTTACCATGTAGGGACCAGAGATCCATTTGATCTTCTTCCTTCCCCACATGGCTAGAGGGGTTGTTCAAGTTAGCTTTTGGTGAGTTCTCATGTCTCGGGAAAATATCTATCTTCTATCATGCTTATGTTAGACCAAATCTTGTATATTTTGGAGTACTTATTGTCATTACTATGAGGATGAGTCTAGTTGCTTGTCTTGGCCCCCGCTCTTATCTATGTAAATAGAGGTGTTGTTAGACATGTTTTTATATATGCTATGAGTCTTGACTCTCTTGTTTCTTGATGTTTATCATATGGAAAATTTACCCTTAGTCCCAATTCCCCTTATTTATGTTTATCTCTTATTGTCATTCTAATTGCTTCCGTGACCAAAGATGTGTAATAATATGCTATGAGGCTTGTTTGGGGTTCCTTCAGGTTCCCATTCGCCGGTCACGTCTAGGCCCTAGGCCTAAGTCGTGACACTCGTGGTGCCCAGGCTTCCATTTCATCTAATTTACATGTTTTTAAGTTGATTTTACATGTAGGTCTAATACTATGAATTTGACTATGAACTATGTAGGGGATTTGTAAAAGTGCGACTGTTTTAGCATAATTTGAGCTATGAATCTTAGATCTAACTTGAGATTTGATAAAGAGTTTTGATGTATATTTTATGATGGTGTTACCAAGTATTGGTGGGATGATTTACTTCAATATTTCTTGCATGATTTCATTCTTTAATTGCATGATTTTACACTAGCATTGCACACCCACCAAGTGTTTTCATAAAATTTGTGGATTATGATTCTTGAGTTGTTGAAGACCTAATGCTTGGCATATGAGATATATGACTTCATGATTATGAAAGCATGATTTATATATGTTAATTTCATAATGAATTTCCATAGTGTTGTGAGTTGACCAAGCCTAGCTCGGGGGTTTGTAGGCCCGGGTAACCACATTGAGGGGTTGGTACCTCATTAACCACATCAAGGGGTTTGTACCTTGGTTGCCTAGTACGGGGAGGGGGGTAGTAGGCCCGTATAACCACATTTAGGGGTTAGTAACTCATTCGCCTCTCTAAAGGGGTGGTAGGCATTGGATATTCCATATTGATGGTCACTTGCTACACATGTATTTTGTTCTATATAAGCATGGTTTACTTCAAGCATCCTTCATTCATGTCATATTGATACTATGTTATCTATTGCCTATGATATTGCATTTTGCATATGTTGCCTATCTATTGTTGCATTGCATCCTACATACTTAGTACATTCAAATGTTATAACACATACTCTATGGCTACATGATATTACCATGTAGGAACCGAAGCACCGCTTAATCATCCCCCTCCTCCACGTGGCTAGTACAATCTCTCTAAAGCTAGTTGGTGAGTCCTCCATTTCGGGGACAATGTCTATGTTCTTATGATATGTATTACGACTCTCTTTCTTTATTGTATATTTTGACTATGAGGGTGAGCCCGGTTGCTTGTCTAGGCCCCCGCTAAGTTCTATGGTTAGAGATGTTGTTGGACATGTTATGTATAATACTATGAGCTTTGAATCTCTCTTGACTCTTGATGTCTATGATATGAAAGTTGTCCCTTAGCCCCGTTTATCCCTATTTACTATCTGTTGTTGTATTTTATTGCTTCCACGACCAAGGATGTGTAATGATATGTTAAGAGGCTTGCTTGGGGTCCCTTCGGGTTCCCCATGCTCTGTGTCACGTCTAGGCCCAAGGCTTGGGTCGTGACAATTATCCATCAAACGATTGCCCTTTATTCACCCCAATCTAATAGGATTACGGAAAGGAAAAACTGAACTCTGAAGGAAATGATGAATGCCTTACTTATAAGTTCAGGTTTATCACAAAACTTGTGGGGGGAAAGCTATCCTTACAGCAAATCGCATTCTCAATAGAGTGCCCCATAGAAGGATGCAATCAATTCCATATGAAAAATGGAAAGGAAAGAAACCCAACTTGAAATATTTCAAAGTGTGGGGATGTCTAGCAAAAGTCTAAGTTCCTATGCCAAAAAGGTTGAAAATAGGATCAAAGACTATGGACTGTGTGTTTATTGGATATGCTAGAAACAATAAAGCATGTCGATTTTTGGTTCATAAATCTGAACATCCATATATTCATGAAAGTACGGTAATTGAATAAGATAATGTTGAATTCTTTGAACATAATTATCTGTATAAAGTTAGATATGATGAGTCTAGTGGAGGTTCTAAACGACCTCAAGTTGAACCAAAGAGAAATATACAAAATAGAGAGAATCCAAGGTGTAGAAGCGTCAAGGACTGCTACTTCCATTGAATCAGATTTTGTTATATTTCTCATTGATAATGAGCCTCAAACCTTCCAAGAAGCAGTATGTTCTGTGGATTCACCTGTTAGACCCCGTAAGTTAGAACCCGTAAGTCCTTAGTTGGTTCAAATTGGTAAAGTTTGGGACCAAATGTAAATTTTATTCTAAGTGTAGTCC
Organism: Solanum medicagineum; assembly: GCA_026153255.1. NCBI lineage: Eukaryota > Viridiplantae > Streptophyta > Magnoliopsida > Solanales > Solanaceae > Solanum > Solanum medicagineum. Next base: position 30 of record JAPFFP010059727.1, on the reverse strand, counting down.
TTAAGAATTTAATTGTTGTGGGGTCATGTG
>JAPFFP010059719.1:0-27339 GCA_026153255.1 Solanum medicagineum | reverse complement strand
CCATCATTTAGAAAATTGCCCATAAGGGCTCTAAGTTAGCGAATCATTTAATTAGGTCCCAAACTTTTATAAATTAATCTAATTAAGGACTTTCGAAACAGATTTTCAAATTACACTTCTCAAACCCCTTAACTCCTATACTTATGTACCACAATTAACTTAAGATAAAATACACAATATCCGCAAAATTTTCCAAGTGACAATTTACCTCAATTAAAATATTTACGGGGTCTAACAGGTCGGCACTTATAGAACCATTGCTGATTCCCTAAGAGAAACACCTGGCCTCATTGTCACATCAACTCAACAGCGGAAGAAAGAACTTAGATATAAAAGCATCATACATATATAAAATGCAACTCTATTGAATCATAGCTTATAAACAATATAAGTTAGAATTCAAAATACTCAACAATCTTTTACTCAATATCTGTGAAGCCTCTACTCAACAAATGTACATGGTGTCATGACAGGCCATGGGGGAACCTATATCAAAGAAGTAAATGCTCAATAAAAATGAGAAGGATAAAAAGGCTCCTCTGGAATGCAAGGAGGGCTCACCAACTTTGGAGTGTACTGAACTAGACTTCAATGGTGCGGGTTGAAGTCCTCTATTACATGTATCTACATCTTAAGATGGTGTTGGCCCAAATGGTGTCAGTACACGGAATATACTTGTATGTAAAATAGCTCAAGAAAATAAAGCTCAACTCACTCACCTCAACTCAACATCTCATTTTCAACTCAGTACATGTACGTTTAAAGTAAATCATGCTTTTGAAAGTAACTCAGGAAGATTTAGACTCATTTTGAAAAATGTGATGCTCAACCAATGTTGCTTGGGAGTTCTCTTAACCGACATCCAATCCCACCGCCTTTAGTTTGGTGATGCCCAACGAATTCAACGTCGTTACCACGCGGCCCTTAACTTGCCATGGAAAAGGGTGATCAACTCTCTCATGGATTCAAGGTATATGTACATTTGCGGGACAAGAGTCGCCAGAATAAGCTATAAATGACTATCCTACACTGGCAACGTAGTTCTATGGGTTAAAGTAGATATATACTCGCTCCTTGGTTGGTGCTCAATACTCATCCCAAGACTATAACATGCTCAACTAATCAATCAACTCAATCCTCAATACTCCATCAATCAACTCAAATCTCAATACTTAGTTCAACTTAGTTTCTCATCAGTTCAATCAATCAATGCAAACAATAAAAGTCGACTCAAACTCAAATAGTCATTTAGACTCACTCAATTAACTCATCATGTAGTGCATGCAAAAATATTCATGTATAGCAATCTATGTGACTCAATGCAACATGCTTCTCATGCTCAATCATGCTCAAGTTACTCAAGTTATGTACTCAACCTCAACCTCAACCTCAACCTCAACTCATTAATATGCAGAAAATTTCATAAAATCATGAAAATTAGAGTTCAAGATATCAAATATAGAATACATGCGTAAATCCCATATTAATACTCATGCAATGCAGCAATTTTCTCATGTAGTATAATAAGACCTCATGATGAAAGCAAAGATTTAAAGTTAGGGTAGCAGAATTTCTCAAATCCCAGCTCTTTTCCAAAATGGGACATGTGAGGAAAGGAATTTCAAGCTTCTGTAAGCCTTACATACCTGGAAATAGAAGGAACAATCGAATACTAGCCAATCCTCACAGTTGAATTGGAAACCCTAACTCTTTCTCCTTCAATGCTCTCAAGAATTACCCAAAGGGTGGAATGAAGAATGAATACCCTTAGGGTTTGTTTCAAGACCTATACAAGTCTAACATTACCAAGGGTTTATTTAAATAAGAATCGGAATAGACCAAAATACCCATCAGTAAGACTGTCGTCTAGATCTACGAGACCCCATTTACAAGTTGTAGACCACTCTCGTAGAATAAAAGGTCCAAAAATTTGAGTTATTAGAAATTAGCACGAGACCTCTTGTAGGAGTCACAAATTCCTCTATGAGTCATAAACGACCTTTCGTAAATAAGGGCATCTGAACTGGAACTCACTGGAATTTATCACAAAATCCCACTGTACGAGTCATAAAACACTTTACGAGTCATAAATGCCTCTGGTAAACTGAAGAGTCCTGAAACTTTGAGTTACTGGAATTTAGTATGAAATCCCATTTACGAGTCGTAAAGCTACATTTACTCCAAATCAAGGTAGAAAAAATTAGTAGGTTTTACATTATCTCCTCCTTGGGATCATTCATCCTTGAATGAAGAGAATCCTAGGGATTTAGATCAAGGCACGAATATCTCTATAGATTCTAACAATCAACCAACCCTCAACTCACTCATGCAATCAATTAATCAAGGAATTCAGCAAGTAAAACAACCAAACATTCAACAAAGCACATCAATCCTTACTCAGACTCTAGAACTCTATCGTCTATCATACTGAGAATGATAGAATGACTCAAAGAATGGGAATTCAGGAATTTAGAGGGAAATCATTACCATCAACTCTCTCATCATCAGTATATAAGAATAAATGAGGGTATGCAGACTTTATATCCTCCTCTGCCTCCCAAGTAGCTTCTTTTACGAATTGGTTCCTTCACAACACTTTAACAGATGCAACCTCTTTAGTCCTCAATCTTTTAACCTGATGATCGAGGGCTTGGACAGGAACCTCCTCATGGATCAGACTATCTTTCACTCCAATACTCTTAATAGGCACAACTAACTACGGATCTCCCAAACACTTTTTAAGCATTGAAATATGAAAGACTGGGTGGATGGCCTCTAACTCTGATGGTAGCTCCAACTCATAAGCCACATTGCCCACTCCTTTTATGATCTAATAAGGGACAATGTACTTTGGACTCAGTTTCCCTATCTTCTCGAATCTATTCAAACCCTTCATGGGTGACACTTTCAAATATACCCAATCGTTGACCTCAAATTCTAAGTCTCTTCTCCTAACATATGTGTAGGACTTCTGTCGACTCTGTGCAGTCCTCAACCTTTCTCGAATGATTTTCACATTTTCCATAGCTTGGTGAACCAAGTCCGACCCAATTAACTTTGCTTCACCTATCTCAAACCATCCAATTGGCGACCTACACCTCCTTCTATAGAGTGCCTCATATGGGGGCATTAGAATGCTCGAATGTAAAACTGTTGTTGTAAGCAAACTCTATCAAAGGCAAGTGGTCATCCAAAATCCATTAAAATTAATGGAACAGGCTCTCAATATATCCTCCAAGGTTTGAATTGTGCCTCTTCCTGGCCATCTGTTTGAGGGTGCAAAGTTGTGCTAAGGCGCACCTTCTTACCCAAACCCTTCTAAAAGATCTCCAAAATTGGGCAGTAAACTGTTCTCCTCTATTTGACATGATAGATAAGGGGGTTACATGAAATTTAACAATCTCCCTTATATAATGTCAGGCATAACCCTATGCAGTGTCTGTCATCTTGACTAAAAGAAGTGTGCAGATTTTGTCATCCGATCAAGTATCATCCAAACAGACTCATGCTGTGTCCGGGACCTTGGTAAACCAGTAAAAAGTTCATTTTAATCATCTCCCACTTCCATTCTAGAATCTTAAAGTTTTGAGCTACTCCACATGGCCTTTGGTGCTCAACTTTTACTTGTTGACAATTTGGGCACTTGGAGACGAACTAAGCAATGTCTCTCTTCATTCCACTCCACCAGTAGACTTCTCTCAAGTCATGGTACATCTTAGTAGACCCTCAATGGATGAAATATCTGGAATTGTGGTCCTCTGCCATATCCTCTCTCGAACTCCATCAACATCTGGAAGGCACAGTCTGTCTTGATAACTCAATACTCCATCTCCCCTTTGGCGAAAGACATTACCTTTTGCTTATGCACATCCTCCTTCAACTGTAATAAGACGGGATCTTGATCTAGTTTCTCCTTCACCTCTACTACTATAGATGAAAAAGACCTATTATGCACAAAAACTCCTCCTTCGCCTGATTTATCTAGTTGGACTCCTAAGCGTGCTAGTCTATGAACTTCTTTGGATAATTCCCTCTTCTCCTCCTCCACATGGAAGGTGCTTTCCACGGACAACCAACTAAGAGCATCGTCAACCCATTAGCTTTACTTGGATGGTAGAGGATGCTCATATCGTAGTCTTTGAGCAACTCAAGCTATCTCCTCTGCCTCAGGTTAAGCTCTTTCTGGATGAAGACATATTGCAGGCTCTTATGGTTAGTGAATACATCAGCATGGGCTCCATATAAATAGTGGTGCCATAGCTTAAGAGCAAACACCGCTGCTGCTAACTCTAAGTCATGAGTGGGGTAGTTCCTCTCATATACCTTAAGTTGTCTGGAAGCATAAGCAACAACCTTTCCCTTCTGCATCAACACACATCCCAAATTTACTCTTGAAGCATCACAATAGATAAAAAAACCCATCTGTTCCATTAGGAAAGGTCAACACTGGTACGGTAGTTAATCTCATCTTCAGTTCTTGTAAGTTTTTCTCATACTCATTAGACCATTGAAACTTGACCTTTTTTTGAGTCAATTTTGCCAACAGTGCAGATAGGGAAGAAAATCCCTCAATAAACCTCCAGTAATAGCTAGTAAATCCTACAAAGCTCCTTATATCAATTGGTGAAGTTGGTCTTGGCCAGTTCTTGACCGCCTTAATCTTTTGGGTATCCATCCATATTCCATCTCCTGAAATTACACGGCCCAAGAAAGTCACGGATTTGGCCAAAACTCATACTTAGAAAATTTTGCATATAACTTATTATCTCTGAGTGTCTGCAAAGCGATCCTGAGGTGATTGGAATGCTCCTCCTCATCCCTTGAATACACCAGAATATCATCAATAAGCACAATCACGAACATATCAAGATACTGTCTGAATACTCTGTTCATCAGATCCATAAAGGCTGTGGGTGCATTTGTCATTCCAAAAGACATCACTAAGAACAAGAACTGACCATATCATGTTCGAAAAGCCGTCTTCGGGATGTCATATTCTTTCATTTTCAATTGGTGATAGCCTAATCTATGGTCTACCTTAGAGAAAACCATAGTACCCTGAAGTTGGTCGAATATGTCATTAATCCTTGGAAGGGGATACTTATCCTTGACTGTCACCTTATTCAACTGATGGTAGTTATACACATCCTAAGGGAATCATCCTTCTTTCACACAAACAGGACTGGAGCACCCTATGGAGAGATACTCAGCCTTATGAATCCTTTCTCCAACAAATCTGTCAACTACTCTTTTAACTCTTTCAACTCTACAAGGGTCATTCTATATGGCGAGATAGGAGTAAGTCGGGTGTCAGGAAGAACATCAACTCCAAAGTCGATGTCCCTATCAAGAGGGACTCTCAACAGATCCTCAGGGAATACATCAAAAAACTCACTCATAATCGGGATAGACTCAAGAGTTGGGGGCTCAACTTCATTAGAGTTGACTCCTATGAGGTGACAAATACATCCTTTAGAGATCAATTTTCGGGCTCTGAGGTAAGAAATAAGCTTACCCTTCACACAACAGAATTCCACTCAATAACAAGCTCATTCAGAAACTGGAGTTTGACAGTCCAGGCTTGGCAATCAACAGTGGCATAGCAGGCGTGAAGCTAATCCATACTAAGGATCACATCGAAATCGATCATCTCTAAGTCAATCAAATCAACAAGAGTATCTTTATGATAAGTGAACCACACAATCTCTATAGATCCTCTTAGCTGGCATATACTTACCAACAGGAGTAGAAATTAAAATAGCTCAAGGAAGTACTCAGGAAGAATCTCAAATCTACTTACCACGTATGGCGTCACAAAAGAACAAGTTACACTCGGATCAAGTAAAGTATAGCAAGGAAAGGTAAATACTCGAAACATACCCATCACAACACTGGTGCAACCTCTTAGTCCTGTCGGTTCCCCATCACATATAGAAGGTTTGTCCCACCGCCTGCCCCTGGTGCATCACCTCTCTAGTTACCCTTCGCTGGTGGTGCTGTGGTAGAGGACTGGGATTTATTGCCCCACATCGGACACTCCATCTGAAAATGGCCCGGTTGGCCACATGTGTAACAACCATTTCCTCTATCTCTACATTCTCCCAGATGCATCTTTCCACATTTCCCATAAGGTAGCTTCCTTTTAGAGCTAAGGGTTGCACTTGCTTGAGACTGTGCACCCTGTGCCCTAAAGTTTGGCTGACCTTTGGACTTCTGATCATACCAATGGCTCGAGTTTGATGCACTAGCTGAAGATGGTGCATAGCTAGAGGACCTCTTCCGGAAGTAGGACTTATTTCCCCTACTCTGCTTATTCTGGGTAGGCTCAGGCCTCGCTGATCTGGCCTTCTTACTCAGGTGCTCCTCTTTGTTCTTTTTCTTATCCTATTCAGTTTGTTGGGCATAAACCATCATTCTGGAGATATCCATACCTGGAATCAACAATGCCGCCTTGCACACTCTCTTTACCTGTTTACCCAACCTAGACACAAATTTCCTTATCCTCATTTTCATATCTTGGACCATCTCTAGGGCATACCTGATAATTGGATGAACTTCAGGTTATACTCTTTAACAGTCATCCCCTCTTGTTTTAGATTTACAAACTCCTCAACCTTCGCATCTCTCAACTCCTGAGGGAAGAAGTGATCGAGAAAGACATCTCAAACTCATCCTAAGTAGCAAACTCGGCATGCTCACCTCGACTCTTTTCCCTCTAATTATACTAAACATTGGCCAGATCTTTGAACTTATAGGTAGCAAGCTCAACTCCCTTAGTCTCAGTCGCATGCATAGTTTTCAGCACTTTCCATATCTCATTAATGAAGTTCTGAGGGCCCTTCTCAACCTTTGACCCCATGAAGATAGGGGGTTCATCCTCAGAAAGTCTCTCAGTCTGGAGGCACTCGTTGGCTCAACAGAGCTAGAACTAAGAGTCTGTGAACCTTTGTTCCCGCTCTGGGCAGCTACCAACTGTGTGAGCATGGAAATAGCTCCTCTAAAGTCAACCTTTGTGGTAGGAGCAAGTGGAGCGGTAGGTGTCACAGGAAAACCATCATTCCTGGCCGGTCGACCTTGGCCCCTCGTTTCCATTTGAGGAGGCGCCTCTAAAGTAGGGTTCTCAACAGTGCTAGCTGAAGCATTCCTCTGGGTTACGGTGCATCTTGGAGGCACGATCTACAATCACATAACACATGAGTTAGAGAAGAATTTTTAATAGAGTTTTCAACTCTATCGCACGAACTTAGATACCAAAAAGAGTAATAATTCCTAATGTACTATAGCCTCCTCTTATGAAATATGGTGCATAACACACCCATAAACAAGACTCTACTAGACACGGTTTCATAGGCTCCTTAGGACCTTAGAACTTCTGTGCTTTGATACCAAGTTTCTCACACTGCGGGAGGGTACCCTTGGCGTGGTCGGCACTTGAAGAACCATTGCTGAATCCCTAAGAGAACCAGCTAGCCTCATCGTCACATCAACTCGATAGTAAAAGAAAGAACTCAGATGTAAAGACATAGTACCTACATAAAATACATCTCTATTGAATCATAACTTATAAGCAAAATAAGTTGGAATTCAAAATACTCGACAATTCTCTACTCAATGTCAATGAAGCCTCTACTCAACAAATTCAGATGGTACCATGACAGGCCATAGGCACCTAAATCAAAGAAGTAAATGCTCAATTAAAATGAGAAGGGATAAAAAGGCTCCTCAAGGATGCAAGGACGGCTCACCAACTATGGAGTGTACTGAACTAGACTTCAACGGTGCACGAGCTGAAGTCCTCTATCACCAGTATCTGCATCATAAGTGGATGCAGGCCCCAATGGATGTCAATACATGGAATATATTCGTATGTAAAATAGCTCAAGAAAATAAAGCTCAACTCACTCACCTTGACTTAATATCTCATGCTCAACTTTGTACATGCAAGTTTAAAGTAAATTATGCTTTTGAAAGTAACTCAGTAAGATTACACTCATTTTGAAAAATATGATGCTCAATCAATGTTGCTTGGGAGTTTCTCTTAACCGACATCCAATCCTACCATCTTTAGTTTGGTGATGCATAACAAATTTGATGTCGCTGCCACGCCCGCCCTTAACTTTTTCATGGAAAAGAGCGATCAACTCTCTCGTGGATCTAAGACAAATGTTCACTTATGGGACAAGGGTCGCCACAACGAGTTGTAACTACTATCCTACACTGGCAATGTAGTTTTGTGGGTTAAAGTAAATATATACTCGCTCCCCGCTCGGTGCTCAATACTCCTCCCAAGACTAAAATATGCCCCACTCATCAATCAACTCAATCCTCAATACTCAATCAATCAACTCAAATCTCAATACACAGCTCAACTTAGTTTCTCATCAGTTCAATCAATCAATGCAAACAATTAGACTCGACTCAAACTCAAACGATCATTTAGACTTACTCAATTAACTTATGATGTAGTGCATGAAAAATATTCATGTATAGTAATCTATGTGTCATTCCCCGGGAGGGTACTCTTGGCATGGCCAACACTCATAGTCTATTGCTAGCCCTGAGCGAACCACTTGGCTTCACTCAGCAGCGGAAGAGTAACTCAAATAAACAGGCATCTTGCTATAAGAAAATATAATTCTCCTGCATCATAGTTTCAATGAAAATAAGTTTAGATACAAAAGATTCATCAAATACTCTACTAAAACGTCTATGAAGCCTCTACTCATCAGTCTAAGATGGTGCCATGACAGGCCGTGGACACCTCTATTAAAGGAACAAAGTGTACTAAATCAACTCATAAAATAAATGAGTGCCTCCAGATAACAAAAAGGTCTCACCAACTCTAGAAGTGCACTAATTTGGACCTCAATGATGCATGGGTTGAAGTTCCCTATCACCTGTATCTGCATCATAAAACAATGCAGGCCCAAATTGACGTCAGCACACAGAATATACTGGTATGTAAAGTACCTCAAGAAAGTAAAGCTCGACTAACTCATCTCAACTCAACAACTCATGCTCAAATCCGTTTATGCAAGTTTAGAGTAAATCATGCTTGTAAAAGTAAGCTCAGTAAAACTAGGCTCGGTTAAAAAATGCCATGCTCCATCAAGGTTTTTCTTGGGAGTTTCTCTAACTGACATATTCTCTACCCCACCATGGTGTACAAAAAATTCGACATTGTTGCCACACCCGCCCTTAACTTGCCATGGAAAAGAGCGATCAACTCTCTCATGGATCCAAGGTAAATGTCCACTTGCAAGACAAGAGTCGCCAGACTAGCTATAATAACTATCCTACACTGGCACCGTAGTTCTGTGGGTTAAAGTAGAAGTTTACTCACTCCCCGCTCAGTGGTCGATACTCCTCCCAAGACTAAAATATTCTCAACTCCTCAATCAACTCATCAATCAACTCAAAACTCAACTTAAACTCAATCCCTTTGGGGTATCTCATCTTAACTCATCTCAATTACACAACAATTCAATCAATTAATGCAACCAATCAACTCGATTCTGACCCAAACAGTCATTTAGACTCACTCAATTAGACTAATCATCTAGTGCATGCTAGATAGTCATATATAGTGATATATTTGACTCAATGCAACATCTTATCAAGCTCAAACATACTCAAATTACTCAACTACAATACTTAACATCAATCTCAACTCATTTATATGCATAGAATTTCATAGAAAAATCATGAAGATTAGGGTTCATACTATTAAGTATAAAATACATGTGCAAATCTCATATCAATACTCATGCAATATAGCAATTATCTCATGTAGCATAAAAAGTACTCATGATGGAAGCAAAAATTTAAAGTTAAGGCAGTAGAAATTCTCAAACTCCAACTCTTTTCCAGATCTTGAGTCAAAATGATGAAAAGGGCATGTGAAGAAAGAAATTTCACACTTTGGTAAGCCTTACATACTTGGGGATTGAAGAAACAATCAAACCTCAATCAATCCTTGCACTTGAGTTGAAAACGCTATCTCTTTCTCCTCTCCTCTTGCTCTTAAGATAACCCAAGGTGTGGAATGAAGAATGAATACCCTTATGGTTGGTTTCAAGACCTTATGCAAGTCTAAAAACATCTAGGGTTTTATTTAAAAAGAATCAGAAAGAACAAAAATACCCCTCAGTAAATTTGTCGAATGGGTCTACGAGACCCCGTCTAGCATTCTAAGGTTTGTAGATCACCTCTTATAGATGAAAAGTCTGAAAATCTAGGTCACTAGTAATTGATACAAAAACTTGTTCTACAAGTCGTAGACCAGTCAATGAGTCATAGATCACCTTCTATGAACAATGGGATTGGAAGTTTAACTCACTGGAATTTGTCAAGAAACTCTCCTCCATGAGTCGTAATAGGTTATATGAGTTGTAAACTCATCTCGTAAACTGAAGTGCCTTGAAACTCAAAATTACTGGAATTTTTCTTTATGAGACCCCTATTTACGACTCAAGAACCTCTCTATGAGTCGTAATGGGTCTCGTAAGTCTGGTTCTGTAGCTTTTTCTCAGATTTTTCTTAGCATCATCTCAGCATCATCTGTGCAATCACTCCAAATTAAGTAGAAGGAATTAAGGGGGTGTTATATTATCTCCCCCTTGGGACCATTCGTCCTTAAATGAAGAGAAAATTAGGAAATATAGTCAAGGCACGAATCTCCCTTTGGACTCTAACAATAAACTAGCCCTCAACTCGTTCATACAATCAATTAATCAAGATATCCAGCAAGTAAAACAATCATATAGTCATCAAATCACATCATCCCTCACTCGAACTCTAGAACTTTTTCGTCTATTATATTGAGAATGAAAGGAGGACTCAAGCAATCGAAATTTAAGGATTTAGAGGGAAATCATTACCATCACCTCTCTTATCATTAGCAGGAAAGAATGAATGAGGATATTTGGCCTTCATCTCCTCCTCCGTCTCCTAAGTAGCTTCCTCTACAAGTTGGTTTCTCCACAATAATTTGACAAATGCAACCTCTTTGGTTCTCAACTTTCGAACCTGACGATCAAGGATTTGAGCAAGAATCTCCTCATAACTCAGACTGTCTCTCACTCTGATACTCTTAACAGGACAACTAAATGTGGATCTCCCAAACACTTCTTAAGCAATGAAATATGGAAAACTAGGTGGATAGCCTCTAACTCTGGTGGTAGCTCCAAATCATAAGCAATACTGTCCACTCTCCTTATGATCTGATAAGGACAAATGTACCTCAGACTCAACTTCCCTTTCTTTTCGAATCTCATCACACCTTTCATGGGTGAAACCTACAAATACACCCAATATTTGACCTCAAACTCTAAGTCTCTTCTTCTAAAATCTCTGTAGGATTGTCGATCTTTCTCGAATGATCTTCACCTTCTCCATATCTTGGTGAACCAAGTTCGGTTCAATCAACTTTTCTTCACTTACTTTAAACCATCCAATCGGTGACCTATACCTCCTCCCATAATGTACCTAATATAGGGCCATCTGAATACTCGAAAGGAAGCTATTGCTGTAAGCAAACTCTATCAAAGGCAAGTTTTCATCCCAATTACCCTTAGAGTCAATGGCACAAGCTCTCAACATATCCTCCGGGGTTTGAATAGTATGCTCTGCTTGGCCATCATCTGTGGGTGAAAAGCGGGGCTAAAGTACACCTTCGTACCCAAACCCTTCTAAAATGATCTCCAAAAATAAGCAGTGAATTGAGCCCTTCTATCTGAGATAATGGACATAAGAACTCCATGCAGTCTAAAAATGTCCCTTGTGTACAACCAGACATAATCCTCTATTATGTTAGTTGTCTTGACTGCTAGGAAGTGTGCATACTTAGTCATCCTGTCAACTATCACCCGAATCATATCATATTGTTTATGAGAGCTCGGTAAACCTGTAACGAAGTCTATATTGATGATATCCTATTTCGACGCTTGGATCTCAAAGTTCTGTGCCACTTCATATGGCCTTTGGTGCTCAACTTTAACTTGTTGGGAATTCGAGAACTTGGAGACAAGCTCAACAATATCTCTTTTTATTCCACTCCACCAATAGACTTTTCTCAAGTTATGATACATCTTGGCAGACCCTAGATGAATGGAATATCTGGAACTATGTGCTTCTACCATGATCCTCTCTCAAACCTCATCAATATTCGGAAAACACACAATCTACGTTGATACCTCAATACCCCATCTCCCCCTTTTGTGAAAGTCATCACTTTCTGCTTATGCACATCCTCCTTCAATTACAGTAGGACAAGATCTTGATCTTATTTCTCTTTCACCTCCACTACTATAGATAATAGCTATTATACACAAGGACTTCTCCATCGCCTGATTCATCTAGCTGAACTCCCTATCATGCCAGTAAGTGAACCTCTTTGGCTAACTCTCTTTTCTCCTCCTCCATATGGGCGGTCCTTCCCATGGATAACCTGCTAAGAGCATCACCAACCATTTAGCTTTACTTGGATGGTAGAGGATACTCATGTCATAGTCCTTGAGCAATTCAAGCCATCTCCTCTGCCTCAAATTAAGCTCTTTCTGAGTGAAGATATATTGTAGGATCTTGTGGTATGTGAATACATCAACATATTCCCTATATAAGTAGTGGTGCTATAGAGTGAGAGCAAACACCACTGCTGCCAACTCCGAAGCAAAAGTAGGATAATTCTTTTCATGCACCTTAAGCTGTCTAAAAGCATAGGCAACAACCTTTCCCTTATGCATCAAGACACATCCCAATCCCACTCTTGATGCATCACAGTAGATAACAAATCCATATGTTCCATAGGCAAGGTTAACACTGGTGTGGTGGTTAACCGTGTCTTCAGTTCTTTGAAGCTTTTCTCACACTCGTCGGACCATTGAAACTTGACCTTTTTTTGAGTCAACTCTGTCGATGCAGATATGGAAGAAAATACCTCAACAAACCACTGGTAATAGCCAGCCAATCCCAGAAAGCTCCTTATGTCGGTTGATTTAGTTGGTCTTGGACAGTGCTTGACCGCACCAATCTTTTGGATATCCACTCGTATTCCATATCCTGAGATTATTTGGCCTAAGAAAACTATCAAATTGAGCCAAAATTCACATTTAGAAAAGTTTGCATATAACTCATTGTCTCGGAGTGTCTGTAAAATGATCCGAGGTGATTGGCATGCTCCTTCTCATCTATGGAATACACCAAGATATCATTAATAAACACGATCATGAACATGTCAAGATACTATTTGAATACTCTGTTCATCAAATCCATAAACACTGAGGGTGCTTTTGTCAATCGAAATGACATCACCAAGAATTCAAAATAACCATATTGGGTTCAAAAAATCATATTTGGGATGTCACACTCCCTCAATTTCAATTGGTAATTGACTAATCTAAGGTCTATCTTAGAGAAAATAGTAGCACCCTGAAGTTGGTCAAACAAATCACCAATCCTCAGAAGAGGATACTTATTCTTAATATTCACCTTATTCAATTGACGATAATCAATACATATCCTCAGGGAACCATCCTTCTTTGCACAAACAAGACTGGAGCACCCCATAGGGAGACACTTAACCATATGAGTCCTTTCTCTAACAAATCTCTCAATTGCTCCTTCAACTCTTTCAACTCCGTAGGGGCCATTCTATTTGGGGGGGGGGTATAGAGATAGGATGGATGTCATGAAAAATATCAATTCCGAAGTCAATCTCCCTATCAGGAGGGACTCAAGGCAGATCCTCAGGATACACATCAGGTTACTCACTCACAATCGAGACAAGACTCTAGAGTAGGGGACTTAACATCATCAAACTTGACTTGCATGAGGTGACAAATACTTCCCTTAGAAGTCAGTCATCGGGCCTTGTGGTAAGAAATAAACTTACCTTTTAGCGCAACAGATTCTCCCTACCACTCAACAACATGCTCATTCGGCAATTGTAATTTCACAGTTTGAGTTCGGCAATCAATAGTGGCTTGGCAGGCATGAAGCCAATCCATACCAAGGGTCATATCGAAATCAACCATCTCTAACTCAATCAAATTAATAAGAGTATCCTTATGATAGATGGACACCACACAATCTTTATAGATCCTCTTAGGTGAATAGACTCACCAACCAGAGTAGAGATAAAAAATTGCTCAAGCAAGTACTCAGGAAGAATCTCAAATCTACTCACCACATATGGCGTCACAAAAGAACAATTTGCACCCATATCAAGTAAAGCATAGCAAGAAAATGTAAAGACTCGAATCATACCCATCACAACCTCTAGTGCAACCTCTTGGTCTTTTCAGTTCCCAATCACATATAGAAGGTTTGTCCCACTGCCTGCCCTGGTAGAACACTCCTTTGGTTTCCTCTCACTGGCAGTGTTGTGGTTGAAGTCTGGGACTTATTGCCCTACATTGGACAATCTCTCTGAAAATGGCCCTGCTGGTCACACCTGTAGCAACCATTTTCATTCCTCTCCACACTTTTCCAGATGTATCTTACCACGCTTCCCACAAGGTGGCTTCCCTCTAGAACCAAGGGTCGCACTTGCTTGAGACTGTGCATCCTGTGCTCTAGCATTTGGCTAACCTTGGGACCTCTGATCATATCTGTGGCTCGGGGTTTGTGTACTGGCTTAAGATGATGCATAGCTAGAGAACCTCTTCAGAAAGTAGGACTTATCTCCCTTACCCTGCTTAGTTGGGCATAGACCATCATTTTGGAATATCCATACTTGGGATCAATAATGCCACTTTGCAATCTCTCTTCACCTACTTACCCAATCTAGATATGAATTTCCTCATCCTCACTTTTATGTCCTGTACCATCTCTAGGGCATACCTGGATAACTGAATGAATTTCAGGCTATATTCCTTAACAATTAGCCCCTCTTGTTTCAAATTCACAAAATCCTCAACCTTCGCCTCTCTCAACTCCTAAGGGAAGAAGTGATCAAGGAAGGCACTCTCAAATGCATCCCAAGTAGTAGACTCAACATCCTCACCTTGACTCTCTTCCCACTGATTGTACCAAATATTGGCCACATCTTTGGGCTAGCACGCATGAAGCTCAACTCTATCAATCTCAGTCGCATGCATAGTATTCAACACCTTCCACATCTTATCAATAAACTTTTGAGGATCCTCTTCAACCTTAGACCCAGTGTAGACAAGTGGATTCATCCTTAGAAAGTATCTTAGTATGGAAATAGTTCTTGGCTCATGAGAGCTAGAACTAGGAGTTTGGGAATACTGGTTTGCACTCTAGGCAGCTATCAACTGTATGAGCATGGCAGTAGCTCCTCTAAAGTCAGCTTCCGCGGTAGGGGCAGGTGGAGCGGTAGGTGTCACAGGAACACCAACAGTCCTTGTCGGTCGGCCTCGGCCCCTCGTTTCCATCTGAGGATGAACCTCTGAAGTAGGGTTCTCAATAGTACTAGCTGAAGCATTCCTCTAGGTTACGGTGCATCTTGGAGGCATGACCTGCAATCGCATAACGCACAAGTTAGAAAAGAGTTTTATAGAGTTTCCAACTCTATCGCAAGAACTCAAAATACCAAAGAAGTGTAACTATTCCTAATGTCTATATCTTCCTGCTTATAAAGTGTCATGCATAACACACACATAAACAAGACTCTACTAGACACGACCTCATAGACTCCTTAGGACTCTTGAACTCTGTGTTTTGATACCACGTTTGTCACACCTCGGGAGGGTACCCTTGGCGTGGCCGACACTCAGAGATTATTGCTATCCCCCAAATGACCCACTTGGCCTCATCGTTATATAACACTCAACAACGGAAGAAATAACTCAAATAAATAAGCATCCTGCTATTAGAAAATATAACTCTCCTGTATCATAGTTTTAATGAAAATAAATTTAGATATAAAAGACTGATCAAATCCTCTACTCAAATGTCTATGAAATCTTTACTCATCAATCTAAGATGGTGCCATGACAAGCCATGGACACATCAATCAAAGGAAGAAAGTTTCCTAAATAAACTCACAAAATAAAAGAGCGGCTTCGGAAAGCAAACAGGGCTTACCAACTCTGGAAATACACTGGTCTGGACCTCAACGATGCGCGGGCTGAAGTCCTCTATCACCTATATTTTACATCATAAAATGATGCAGGCCTAAATGGATGTCAGTACATGGAATATTCTTGTATGTGAAATAGCTAAAGAAATTAAAGCTTGACTCACTAATCTCAACTCAACAATAGATGCTCAAATCAGTTTATATAAGTTTAAAGTAAATCATACTTTTAAAAGTAAGCTAAGTAAAAATAGACAGACATGGTTTAAGAACGACATGCTCAATCAAGGTTTTATTTGGAAGTTGCTCTAACTGACAAACTCTGCATCCCAATAAAAACATAAGTAAAATTAAAATTTAAATCACAATATAGATTACTCATGCACAAATCAAGCTCTAAAAGGGACATGCACTTTATAACTTCATAACTTCAATGCATTTCATCATATTAGGCATAAATCACTTTAAAATCAATAAAAAATTATAGCCCATACATCAATTGAATTTATTAAATAGTAATTCTTAAAACCCATATTTAAAGTAAACTAAAATTCGTGAAAATCACTTGAAAATAGTTTGGGTCTTCTTGGTTGAAATGGACTAAGAATCAAACCCATATACCTTAGCTAATGAAGAAGGTTCAAGAAGAAATTCGGTAAAGAAAGAGCCCTTAATCCCCAAGCTTATTTCCTACTAGAGTTCCTTGAGACAGACTTGAGAGAATTTCAATTGTGAGGAATGAATTTGAATGAGATAAATAAAGTTTAGATTATTAAGAAGTCTTAAGGTAGCATAGGAAGTTATAAAAGTCCATTAGGAAAAGCCACAATTACAAAAAGAAAACATTAATGAAGCAAAATAACATGTCTTGCTAGAGGTCCCATGAGGAGATCTCACAGTCCTTACAAGGTTTCACGGACTGTGAAACTACCCTTAATACCCCACTTAGTCAATTCTCAAAAAATATTGCATAGACGAGCTTTACAGAATTGGGCATAACTTGTTGATCCGAACTTGAAGTGAGGTGAAACTGGATGCATTAGAAAGCTAATTCAAAGAGATTCAATTTGATAAGCTTGAATTGAGGGCTTAAAAGTGAGCTTATCTTGAGCTTGAGGATTCCATACTTAGAAAAATTCGAGGAAGGTACCTAATGGTTGGTCTCACGGTCCGTACCAAGTTATACAAACCGTGTACTCCTCCCTATCACATCACTTAGAAATTTCTTCACAACAAAGTATCGA
Source organism: Solanum medicagineum (assembly GCA_026153255.1). Classification (NCBI taxonomy): domain Eukaryota; kingdom Viridiplantae; phylum Streptophyta; class Magnoliopsida; order Solanales; family Solanaceae; genus Solanum; species Solanum medicagineum. The sequence goes on along the minus strand of JAPFFP010059719.1, from coordinate 10,053 downwards.
GACAGTGAACCAATACTTAGAAAAGTTTCACTACGAAACCCATAATGGAGGCTATATGGACCGTACCACCATGTATAGACCGTATACTTGGCCGTACCGCTTTACTTGGTCCCAAAACTATAGGATTTCAAGACTAAGGCCACAACACGGCCAAACACACAGTTCGTGAAGTGTCACATGGCCCATGTTGGGTTCGTGTTTTGCGTGCCTTAGTCCAAAACTCCACATTAAGGCCCATACACTCCATATAAGCCCAAGCGCCACTCCAAGGAGGCTCCACGCGGTTTATATAGCCTCACATGAATCGCGAGGGCTGCTATGGAGCGTCACCTTAGTCCAAAACATTTTTGAAACCAAATTTCCAATCTCCAATGAGGTTGTACAACGTTTGGGTCATTACATCATCTCCCCCTTGGAAACATTCATCCTCGAATGTGCTAGAACAAGGCTTGACTAAGAAATGAAACACTCAAACACAAGATACAATGCATATTTCATCACTTGAAAATCATAAAGTCATTAAAACTCATATCAAACCTCTTTAAATCATTCAAATCATCTTTAAATCATTTTTGTGCACATATATGAATGTTATGTCATGAAACTCAAGAGTGAAAGAATTAGGACCATTGAGAATAGGAAGAACTTAATACCAAAGGCTTGAGTAGATTGGAAAGGATAGAGGTGTCATCGCATCATACTTGATTCCACTTCCTACGTAGCACCTTCAAGATGTTGGTCCCTCCAAAGCACTTAAACCAAGGCAATATCCTTTTACAAAGCCCTTTCCACTTGCCTATCCAAAATCTCCATCGGGACTTCCTCATAAGGCAAGTTCTTCTCAACTTCCGCACCTTCCAAAGGCATAATAATAGTAGGATCACTAACCAACTTCCTCAACATAGACAAGGAAGATTGGGATTGGAACTCAAATCCAGAGGCAAATCCAACCTATCAGCCACATTCTCAATTTGTTCCACAATCTCATAAGGAACTAAATACTGTGGACTTAGCTTGCCCTTCTTCCCAAAATGCATCACGCCCTTCATAGGTGAGACTTTGACATACAACCAATCGCCAATACGAAACTCAAGATCCCTCCTTCTAACATCTAAATAAGACTTTTGATGACTTCGAACCATCTCTAACCTTTCCCTAATCAATTACACTCTTTCCATAGACACCAACACTAAATCTAGGCCTATAGAAGTCATTTCATCTAACTTAAAACACCCCATCGGAGATCTACACTTCTACTATATAAAAACCCAAATGGTGCTAGATGATCACCCTAATTAACCTTGAATAAGTGGTAGATAATCACCCTAATTAACCTTGAATTCCAACACACAAGACCTCGACATATCCTCTAAAGTCTGAATTGTTGTCTCAGCTGGCCCAACGAATTGAGGATGAAAAGCAGTACTTAACTTCACCTTAGTGCTAAGCCTGCCTTGAGATGATTTCCAAGAGTCAGAAGTAAGTTGGGTATGACAATCCGATATAATAAAAGTAGGCACATCATCCAGTATAACAAACTTCAAAATATATAATTTGGCATCGTCTTCAACATTGAAAGTGGACTTAACCGAGAAGAAGTGAGCTGATGTATTCATTCTTCCAATAAAAACCCAGATGGAGTCAAATTGCTTTCGGTACGGGTAAACCTAATCACATAGTCCACATTCTCATTTCCTTATTTCAAGTAGGGATTTTAATGTTTTGGGCTAAATAATTGGGCCTTTGATGTTCCACCTTCACTTGTTAGCGCTTAGACTGTTCAGAATCAAATCTTGCTATGTCCGTTCTTCATACTATGCCACTAATACACTTCTCTTAAGTACCAGTACATCTTAGTAGGTCTCGAGTGAATAGAATAGTGAGACTTATGGGCTTCACTCATGGTAGCCCTCCTAAGATCATCCACATACGAAATACATACCTATCTTGATACTGAAACACACCATCTCCCCTTTGGAAGAAGACCTCTATCTTATTTATAGAAACCAACTTCTTTAACTCAACCAATGATAGATCTAGATCTTTCTTGGCCTTATCATCAACTATTACGAAAGATTTGGCCCTATTATGAACATGCATACCACCATCATTAGATTCGTCCAACTTAACATCTAATTTTCTCAAACAATGAACATGTTTTGCCAACTCTTTCTTCCCTTCATAAACATGAGCCACACCTCCCATAGATAGTCTACTAAGAGTATCAGCTACAACATTTGCCTTATCAGGATGATATTATACACTCATGTCATATTCCTTTAGGAGTTCCAACCATCTCCTTTTGCCTCAAGTTAAGATCCCTTTGAGTGAACACATATTACAACTATTGTGAGTGGTGAAAACATCAACACACACTGCATACAAATAGTGTCTCAAAATCTTCAAAGGAAACACCGCCATCGCTAACTCAAGATCATGAGTCGGGTAATTATTCTCATGCACCTTCAATTGCCTTGACACATAAGTTATCACCTTACCATGTTACATTATTACACAACCCAACCCAATTTGAGAAGCATCACAATACCCCGCCAACCCATCTAAGCTATCTGGTAAAGTCAAAACAGGAACCGATGTAAGCTGATCTTTCAAAGTCTGCAAAATGCTTCTCACACTCATCCGACCATACAAACTTGGTCTTCTTTTGAGTCAACTTGGTCAATGGACATTTAATAGATGAGAAATCTTCAACAAACCTTCTATAATAACCAGCCAAACCCAAGAAAACTTTAAATATCCAGGGGCAAGTTTGCCAAACAATGACGTCCTTCACCAACTCCCTTCTAACCTAATCTATAAAATCAGCTACAACATCTTCCTTTCTTGGATTGCATTACGAGCCCAAAGTAACTCTCTCTATTTAGTAGCCAGGAAGGGAGATAGGATATCTTAAGACATGCTCCATGGCATGATATGAATCATGGAAAATGAAACATTTCCTAAAATGCCTTGTAGCCTCCTACCATAGATGTAGCGTGCTTTACAAGCATGAGTAACACTCTACTTGACGCGGCATGTTGGACTCCGAGGACCATTTATAAACGTAGTACTCTGATACCATCTCTGTCATGACTCGGACCTAGGGTTTCAAATTGACATGGCAAATAAGAACCCGAAAGTCCCCAAACAAGCCTTGTAGCATCTATTCACACATCATTGATTCAAAAGTGTATATATAAATAGTAAACATATAGTTTTAAGGGACAGGAAAGTAGGCCTCTCGCTATAGGTGTGTCATAAGGATATGGGATTACAATGAATTCACATAGCACATATGAACTAAGGGGCGGGTAAGTATGACTCACTCTATGCGGGCAATACGAGACTTGGGATCTTCCAAATCATAGCATGAACCCATAACATAAGCTTATAATCAATCCATAATAACAGAACTATTACATAAACATATCCATAAACGTAAACTCTGAATACAACACTTCAAACATAAATGTAAGAGAGTCTATAAGAGGTCCAACAATGCCTCTAATCATAGATAGGACAAGGGCCAAGACATGTCTCGAGCTCACCCTCAAAGTAAATTACGTAAACAAGACATCATAGATAGAGGAATGGTGGCTTTTCCTTGGAACATAGGACTCACCACAACAAGTATCTCAGGATCCAGTCTAGCCGTGATGGTGGATGAAGGTAATCTACGATTCCTACATGGTTACATCATGTAGAAAAAAGTATGCATTAGTACATTTGAATGTACTAAGTATGCGGGCATGCAATGCATATAAATTATCAAACCTACACTCAATGTTAGATGACAAGGGCATATTTATAGAAAGAGTCATATAATCAAGAGAATAGTATAGAAAAATTCCATAAGGTACATGATGCATGAATGTAAAAATATTTTATTCATATTGAGGATGGGACCGTAACCGACATAAGACAGAGTGAGCTATAACTTAAAACTTTGTTGACTTCCCATAACAGATAAAAAGGTGGCTTACTTGCCAAAGATATATCCTTAACATTCTTCTTCTTTTTTCCCCCTTGGGCCATAAAACATATGCCTATGTTAGGCACATAGCTAAAGGAAAAGGAGTATGGACCCTTGGGGATAGCCCACCCTGCCTCCAGTCCTATCAGTGCAAGATCATCATCCCACTAGAATACATATATGTATATATAAAGGCAAAGTCACATTCTTCATAATCATGCATCATAAGCTAAAAAGCCAAAACATTTTTCATGTATACTCTTCATGCATAGGAATAGCTTCTTTAGAGCACCTTCTTAAGAAATGAATATAGATCCTTGGGGATAGCTCACCCCGCCTCAAACCTCAATTGATGCTCTCTTAAACAAAGTGGGGTCAACACCCATAATTGCTCAATGAGTTATAATCTTAGACATTTATGTGATCACATTCTTTTCATAATCATAATCATCTCAAAATCATATATATAAACATAATTGGGTCTTGAACCACTTCATAAACTTCATAAAAATCATAGTCACATATGTATATGCCATGAATGAGATGCGATTAGCATGGGTAATAGAGATTCAAACATAAATCAACAATAAATTATGAAATTCAAGTAAAAACATAAGCAAAATTTACATTTAAATCATAATATAAATTACCCATGCACAAATCAAGCTTTTATAAAGGGTCCATGCACTTCATAACTTCAATGCATTTCATCATATTAGGCCTTAAATCACTTTAAAATCAATAAATAAACACAATCCATACATCAATTGAATTTCATAAATAATAATTCTTAAACCCCATATTTGAAGTAAACCAAAAATCATGAAAATCACATGAAAAGAGTTTGGGTCTTCTTGGTTGAAAGGGACTAAGAATCAAACCCACATACCTTAGCTAATGAAGAAGATTCAAGAAGAAATTTGGAAAAAAAAGAGCCTTTACTTGATCCCCACGCTTAATTCCCATTAGAGTTCTTTGAGTGAGACTTGAGAAAATGTTCAATTGTGAGGAATTAATTTGAATGAGAGGAATAAAGTTTAGGTCATTAGGAAGTCTTTAGGTAATATAGAAAGTCATAAAAGTCCCTTAGGAGAAGCCACAATTACAATAATATAATTAATGAAGAAAATAACATGTCTTGCTAGGGGTCCCATGAGGTTGTCTCACGGTCCGTACAAGGTTTGACGGACCATGAAACCCTCCTGTAATACCTCGCTTAGTCAATTCTCAAAAAACATTGTACATATGGTCTTTAGGAAAATAGGCATACTTCTTGATCCGAATATAGAATGAGGTGAAACCTGATGCATTGGAAAGATAATTCAAAGAGATGCAATTAGATAGGTCATGGGTTACCCAGTTCATTTTGTGCTAAGAGATATGGCCATTTAAATTTGACCCATTTATCGGCTCATGTGAAAAGCTTAGCCAATGGAATTTCTTTGAACTTGGCTTGATGTGGGAGACCCATGATGGCCCTAAATAGCATAAATAACCTTGAATTGAGGGATTGAAAGTGAGCTTAGCTTGAGCTTTAAGATTCCATACTTGGAAAAATTCAACAAAATTACCCATTTGTTGGTCTCACGGTCCGTACAAAGTTATACGGAACGTATACTCCTTCATACCATTTCACTTAGAAACTTGTTCACAACAAAGTTTTGAAACAGTGATCCAATACGTAGAAAAGTTTTGCTCCGGAACCCATATGGACTGTACCACCTTGTACGAACTGTATGCTTACTTAGTCCCAGAACTATGGGATTTCAAGACTAAGGACACGGCCCACCACACGGTCTGTGAAGTGTTACACGGCTCATGTGGGGTCCATGTGTGGCGTGCCATAGTAAAAATCCCACATCAAGGCCCAAACACTCCACAGCTAGCCAACTGCCACCCCAAGGAGGCTCCACACGATCCGTAACCCTCACACGGACCGTGACGGTTGCCATAGAGCCTTACCTTGTTCTAAAACATTTTTAGAACCAAATTTCTAAGCTCCAATAAGGTCGTACTACATTCGGGTTCTTACATTATTTAATTTTTATACACATATTTTTAAATAGATCGCTTAGTCCTTCCCCTGTTTGGTTAAAATTTATTAATACGAGGCGACACACTAAGGGGAACGGTCCGTTTGTAGTGACTCTCTAAGTCTTTTTTAAGTTTCTGAGTATTTTGCATCAGCTAGAACTACCTATAGTGACCCCGAGTCATTTATGACTCATGGACATTGATAATTTGATTACCTGGTTGCTCGTTTGAAAGATGCATAATTTTTTTGTAATATCGATCGATTTAAAGTGGAAAATAAGTTTAGCAATAAAAGTCAGAGCAAACGACCTCGAAATAGAATTTTGATAGTTCTATCAGCTTCGAAATGGAAAATTTAGCTATGAGTATGCTTGATTTTAGTTATATTGAGATTTTTAAATTTAGCCTTCAGAGTAGACCAATAGTTGACTTTAGTCAGCATCCTTGATAAACATGCCCAAATGGGAATTTTGACAACGTGGTTAGCTTCGAAAAGCTGAATTTGATATAAGGAGAACATTTGTTCGATTCTCGAGGCTTTCAGGTGTATTTTAACCCCCTTAGTTGATTGTGGTACTAGGAAGGGGGACCCATAATTGATCGTAACGACCTTCGATGGGAATTTCAATTGCACCATTGAGTCTAGAATATCATTTTTATCATATTTTATATATAATTTGTATTTTTCAACTCCATATAATGCCGGAGATCAAAATTATGTTTGACTAATTGCTGAATGTCAAATGCGACATGAAAACGTGGTCGAATCATAGGCCGTCCTGTGGAACTGGCAACAAAAAGGAGTATTTATCTAGAAAATGGTTATTGTTCACAAAAGAAATGAATGGAAAATGGAATTTATGATATCTCTCTCAATTTTGATCCATTTTAAGTGATTCAAAAGGCTAACTTGTGTATTTTTCTGTTAGGAATGTTGTAGTTGCATCAAAAATTGCTTTTGGCATGCCATTCGAGGTATAATTCACTATTTTCTATTGCATATTAGATTTATTTTTTGAAAAATTTGACATGCGATTTTTTATCCATTTTGAGTGGAATTTTGGTAAAACTTTGGTCTGTTCTATATGTTATTGCGAGACGCATGCCCTGATAATATCAGAGTTGATTGTAGAGCTTCGTCTAGTGTGAAAATGTGATTTTTGTTGCTATTATGTTTGTAGTTTTTTGAAAAATTTGAAAAGTGATAACTCGATCATTTCAAATTGAGTTTTAGTAAAATTTTTGTCTAAATTAAATAGTTTTTTGAGGTGTACATAGTAGCATTAATGGATTTTTCTAAATTACTTGGTTTGAGAGAAAACTAAGGTCAAACTATCTGCCATATATTGTTTTTATTGAAAAGAGTTGTTTTCCGCTTGGGCCATTTTATATTGTTTTAGACCTTGGATTGAGCCTGAACTTCTATTATAGGTTCATATAAGTATAAAGGATATTATATGGAATTTGTTTTGTAATTGTACTATGAGCCTAATTTGTGGCCCAAAAACTGACCTAAACACATTTTTAATGATTTTAATATTAAAATGAACGTATTAACACTATAATGCCATTTTCACAGTTAAATAACTTTTCTGAGATTGCTAAGAGGCGTACGACCCTCGTAGATTAGACAGGCATACGAGTGATCGACATTCAGGTAGGCTATGGTCTCCCTACTTCTAGATTGAGTTAGAATGTATAAATTCATGTGGATAATATGAATATCATATGGGGACATTGTTGGACATTCTATATGTACTGTTACTTCTATTTATCTGATTTTTTTTGAGTCTGATAGTTATTTGATTGGCACTATGTTACCTTTCTTACTCATGGTATGTCTCTTGTGACTGAGTAATGATACATGTTGAGGATTGTGTCTTGGAATGTGGTATATACCTGTATGCATATGGATGTATAAGGAGCATACTTATGATAAGTATATCGAGTATCTGCTGAACATTTGAACATCTGATGGTTGTTTAGAATACTTATGATTAGTATGTTGATTACTTGTTACATTTCCTGATTATCTAGGCTGAAAGAGTATCTATTATCATATTGAAGCTACTAAGGGTTATCATACCAGTTATCTGCTATGTGGTGGTACTCTAATTGTTTACTATACTCATAAACATCTATTTTTGTTGGTATTGACTGATTGTAAAGCAATGGAAAGGGCTAAAATCCGTACATGTGGAATGTGATCATGTTAGCTACTGCTTATGACTATTTTAGCACTACTTAGAGTATAGACAACCTTTGTTTAGTTTGTTGTTTTGTTGGTTGGTTGGGTTTATAGAGTGATGATTTGACCTATTGAGGATCCCTTGGGGGAGCTAATATATGATTTTCTATCGTACATGGACTTGTTGTTGTACTTTTTCTTACTAGGAACTAACAAGGCTATTGTTGACTTACTGAGCATGCTTGTGACTGTTGTATTCATATCTACTATATTTGTTCCTTCTTATTGCTATTAATGGTCCTTAGCATAGGCTTAGGCTAGTGATGTCCTAGACCTACGCTGTTCAGGATTGGTAGGAAGCTATATTGATATCCAGTACAGGGTATTGCATGAGGTCCAATTCATGGCTTTTCCTTTTTGTGATTGCATGTATATTCAGTAGAACTATGTATGGGAGAGGATATGATGTTCTCTATATAACCTAGTCAAGGGTATAGTTCGAGTTTGTACAGTGCTGAGTTCGAGTCCAAATAGGTGTTTTGGATTTGTCCAGGTCTGCCTTACAGGATACAAATGTGGTTTTTGAGGTCCGAGCTTTGTACCCCTTTCCCTATTCTTCTTGTATATCCATGATTTGAGGTTTAGGCTCTGTACATTCTATTATTGGCATTGTATGGGAAGGGGTTACACCCGCAATCTGAGGTTCGAGCTTTGATATGTACTTCACGGGGTCACATTCGTGGTTCAAGCTCCAGGCTCTGCGACATGTAGTTCACGATGTTTCATCCACAAATTGAGATTTGGGCTTTATGATATGTACTTCATGGGATCGCATATGCGTTTTGAAGTCCAAAGTCTGCAACATATGCTTCATAAAGTCACACCCGCGGTTGAAGGTTTGAGCTCTACAACATACGCTTCATGGGGTCACACCTACGGTTCGAGGTCTGGGATCTCCAACATGTACTTCACGATGCCACATCCGCAATTCTAGGTTCGAGCTCTGTGTTCCCCTCTTCGTATAGATTTTTAGGTTACTAGTTTAGATACAATTGAGTGTTTGGGATTGATTGATATATACTTGGCTACTTGGTGGGTGAGTGTACCCTTGGGCTTTATGAGGGCCTAACGGGTGTATAGGATTAGGTTAGATAGTATGTTATACTTGTGTACCTGCCTGTGAGGAAACGTAGGTCCTATTGCTACCAAGTGCTCTAATGCCAAACGAAGTGGTAAGGTCAATTCCTTGATATATCCCTGGCTTAAGTCCTGCTCTGTAGGGAATAAGGAATGTTTGGCCCACTCAAAAAATCTGGCCAAGTAATATGAAATAGATATTGAATCCTGCTAAGAAACTAATGATCCATCTCAAGCCTAAGAACCACTCGCCATAGTTCTAGTCAGATGTGTAGATACCTCAAGCATGTCCACTAGCGAACTAGTGTTATCCATCTAAGGAGAGTGGAATACAAAGATGCATTTTTAGAGATTATTCAAGTTAAGAGCACACGACAAAGGATCAAGAACTTCATTCCCTACTAATTCCCCTATAGCCTCCTGAAGATAGGATACGAGCGTCTCTACACCGATCCGTAGGACTCCACTAGGCATGCTCTCATACTAACAATGCCAGTCAATCTATAGCTCTGATACCAAACTAGCAGAACCTAATTTCTCAGGCTGTGAGGACACCTAGCCTAACTCGCCGATTGGTAAGCCTATCGCAAAGTTTGGAACCATAGGCAATATGATACCTACTGAAACACAACCGTAAAGTAAAATCTTCTAATAACTAAGGTAATACATACAAATACCAAAGAAAATAGCATATCAGAGCCCACCCCAAGACATGACATTA
>JAPFFP010059705.1:0-27350 GCA_026153255.1 Solanum medicagineum | reverse complement strand
AGTCATTCATATCATATCTCATGCTTTGGACCTTCAACTCCTCAAGAAACCATATCCGGACATTTTATCAAACACTTAGAGGGTGTGTAATGCTAGTATAAAATCATGAAATATAGATATGAAATCATGCAAGAAAATTCATTGTAAAACCATCAATCAACATCTTGCAACACCCTCAAGTAATATACATCAAAAGCCCTTCTCAAATCTTATAATAGATCAAAGATTTATAGCTCAAAACATAGTTAAATAGTCATAACTTTACATAGCTTTAACATAGTGTGCAGTGAATTTTGTAATGATTAAGTCCCATTTATAAATCAACTTTAAATATGCAATTTGAGTAAAAAGAAGCATGGATATCATGGGGTGAAAAGAACCCATGAAAGAAACCCACATACCTTTACTTGAAGATGAGCTTGGTGAAGATTGGAGATGGACACTTGAAGCTTGAAAAAGATCCTTGAAGGAGAACTTTAGCTTGGGATGAGGGTTTGGGACTTGAGTTTGGGGAGTAACAATATGACTAAGTGTTTGAGTGAGTATTTAGAAATGTTTAGGATGACATGAGGCTGAAATTTGGCTAAGTATAGGTAAAAACACGTATAGGAACCCTTGGGCCCAAGACCCAAAGCCTTGGACCAAAAAAATAGAAAATGCACAAAATAGCGCGCCCCAGACGCAAAAACCATTATGGAAATTGTATTCTTGAATTCTCGTAAGTGCTAATTCGCTCTTAAATCAGGGTTAGACTCTTTTCCCCCTAATTTTGTCCCCTTGAACAAGAATATGAAGCCGAATTTTCGAATAACAAATGGATTTTGAGATATATGGATATTAAAATTCTAGGCATTCCGAGGCATATTTTTGGGTACTTTTTGGGCCGTTTCAGCAACATAATCGAAATGCATAATCATAGGCAATGAATAGCATATAACAATATGACATGCATGGAAGATGCCTGAAGTAATTAATTCTTACATATAACATAACATGTGCAAGAAGAGACCATGATTATAGATTTCATATTCTATTGAGGTACCGACCCCTCAATTGGTTGGCGGATCGTCTCACCCTACCACTCATGGTGATTGAGGTAACAACCCCTTAACCCGGTTATCAAGGTACAAACCCCTCAATTGGTTGGTGGATCGTCTCACCCTACCACCCATGGTTATTGAGGTACCAACCCTTCAACCCGGTTATCAAGGTACAACCACCTCTACATGGTTACCCGGCCGCACAACCCTCCGAGTGGGGCATGGTCAATTTCCAACACGATATAGGAGAACATCGTATATATACATTTCTTTCATCATCATAAAGCCATTTAACTCAGAATACATGCATTGGACCTTTAATTCCTCAAAAAATTATAACCAGACATTTTATCAAACACTTGACATATGTGTAGTGCTAGTGTAAAACCATGCAATTTAGGTATGAAATCATGCAGGAAAATTCAATCTAAAACTATCCATCAATACTTGGTAACACCTTCAAGCAGTATACATCAAAACCCTTAATCAAATCCCACAATGGATATTAGGTTCATAGCTCAAAACATGCTTAAACAGTACAATCTTATGAAACCTAACATAGTTCGTAGTCTAATTCATAATAAATAAGACCCATAAGTAAATCAACTTGAAATCATGAAATCTAGGTAAGAAGGAATCTTGGGCTTCATGGATGAAAGGGACCCGTGAATGAAACCCACATACCTTGACTTTCGAGAATTCCTTGATGAAGATTTCAATGGAGACTGGAAGTCTGGATGAATTCCTTAAGTTCCGGAAGAGATTTAAACACTTGAATTTTGAGAGAAATATTAGTCTAAGGGGTTGAGAGAATATTAGGGAATGTCTCAGATGATATGAAGGTGAAATATGGCTAAGTAGGAAGGCTTAGGCCCAAGACCCAAAAGTCTTGGACCAAATAAGAAGATTGCACAAAAAAATGTACAGAGGCACGCCCTTGACGTATCGCGCTAAGGCCGTGGAAACTTCACTAGAATTTGATAATTGGGAAATTGAAATTGTGATTTATTTGCTCTAAAATTGGGTTTAGGCCCATTTCCCACTCAATTTTTCCCTCTGATCATGAACATTAAGTTTGATTTTTGATAGCACGCACGGATTTTGAGATATATGGAATTACGATTTTTGGCACTTTTGAGGCACATTTTAGGGCACTTTTTTAGATCGTTTAAGTTTTCATGTATTTGCACATATATAGGTGTTAGGATAGGTCCCAGTTAACATTCCAAGCAAGAAAAAAGAAACATGGAAATTTTTGACCTAAACAGGACCAGGGGCGCGATGCGCTCTTGTCGCGCACCCTACTAGGTTATGCAATTTTATCTAAAAAATTATTTTCAATATGAGTGTACTAAAAATCAAAGGTGACCATTTTTTACACAATTTTACCTTCTGAAAAAGAATAGGAAGCTGGATTTGCAAAATACTGTATGGTCTTTGAGATATTCAAGAAATATACCATAGAGCCTTTTCCGAGCTATGTTGAGGGGTGTTACAATATCACCCCCTTGAGAAATTGATCCTTGAATGTTATAAAGATATACTTGAGAGGAATGACATGATAATTTTTATCCCTAACATAAATGCATCAATGCAACATAAATATCATATTCATAAAAGCTCAAACTTATGCATAAAAATGCAATGAAACATGATACTATGAGTATGAATGCATGCAACTTGACTCTAAGGGTTGAATTACATGAATTAACATCTTTACCATGATTGTCTTATTACTTTAGACTTGAGTAGAGTGGAAAAGATAGGGATATCATTTCATCATGTCAGTTTCAGTTTCTCAAATCGCACTTTCAATTTGTTGGTTCTTCCAAAGAACTTTAACGGAGGCTACTTCTTTGTACCTCAATCTATTTACTTGTCTATATAATATCTCCATTGGAACTTCTTCATATGTCAAATTCTCCTCAATATTAACATCTTCCAAAAGGACTATGGAGTTTTGCTCTCCCATGAACTTTTTCAACATTGATAGATGGAATATCAGATGAATTATGTTCATCTCTAATGGTAACTCTAGGTCATATGCTACCTTAAGAACCCTTCTCATAATCTTATAAGACCCTACATACCTAATGCTCAACTTTTTTATCTTACCAAATCGTATCGCGCCTTTCATAAGTGGCACTTTGAAGTAAACCCAATCATCGATATTGAACTTAAGGTCCCTTGTCCTCACATCAGAGTCAGACCGTTGTCTACTTTGGGAAATATTCAATCTTTCCCCCATGATCCTCACTTTCTCCATGTCATCTATAACTAAATTTGGTCCAATCAAAGCAATTTCTATAACTACAAACCATCTCACTATTGACCTATATCGTCTACCATATAAAGCCTCAAACAGAGCTATCTCAATGCTTGAATGATAACTATTGTTATTGGCAAACTTGATGAGAGGTAGGTGATCATCCCAACTTCCTTTAAATTCAAAGACACAAGTTTTCAACATGTCTTCCAATGTTTGAATTGCTCTTTTGGCTTATCTATCAGTTTGAGGACGAAATGCGGTACTTAACTTTAGTACCAAGACCTCTTTGAAATGACTTCCAACAGTGAGAGGTAAATTGAGTACCACAATCCAAAATAATGGACAATGGAATCTTATGCAACCTCACAAATGTAAGGTCCCACATGTTAGAGGGTGTAAAAGTGCCTAAGAATTGAAATCTTTAAATTTTCCAAGTACTAGTGGGTTTACGAAAGGGCATACAGGCCGCAACTTGTATTCGTGGATTGATGGCCAGGTTGGGCGAAAATGATGATTTTTGAAGTTGAGTATATGATTTGTCAGGCGGCCTATAGATCAACTTACAATACATAAATCCCATCGCAGAGTGAGGATCAGAGAAAGTTTCTAAGAGTCCAAAATGTTATCGGATGAAAACCCTCACCTATGGCCCCTAGAAAGGACCACGACCCGTAAATGGGGTCTCGTTGTCCTGTCCGACAAGTATTTAATGAGGGTAAGTTTGACCTTTTCGATTACATTACTCCTATGCTACGTCACTTTATCATCCGAAGGACCCATTTTCTGCCGTATACAACCTTAATAGACCCCATTCCTCTTCATTTTAGAATATTCCAATTCCTAAATTCCTCCTAAACTCTCCCAAGTTCTTCAAGGCTCTCAAGCAAGAAGTGCAAACTATGGCTTTGGTTCTTTCATCTCCAAAACAAATTTCATCCCATAAATCAATAAGGTATGTAGGTCGGAGTGTGGAGACCTTTCCTCCTTAAGTCCAACCATTCTCCCTTTTTAACTACATGATATTTATTGATATTTATGATTTTTTTTGTGAACTCATTTATATGGTAATATTAATATGAGATTTATAGTATTTACTTATGTAAATGATAATGCGTTGCAAAGCCATGTGAAACTTATGGATTTTATTAAGGTGGATGATACCTAGCTAAGTCTTGTTATACCTTTTAGTGTGTTATTTTGAAAAATGTTCAAATAGTTTAGTATTACTATTTTCAAGTCATTTACTCATGAATTACATGGTTTAAAACTCATGTATTTGTACCCACCATGATTTGATTAGAGTTGTGTGCCAAGCTTCTATGTTGATGCAAGCCTTATAACAAGATTTTTCAAACCATGAATGCAATGAATTTTGAAATGGCTATTATGCATGTTATGAGATATAAGAATGTTGTGGAAATTGTAAATGATATAAAACCCTATTATTTGATATTATGAAGCTATAGTTTTGATGAGCTACTCCATAAAATTATTATGATTCTTTCCATATTATGGCTATAAGTATGACTTGAATATTTATTGGGATTGTGATCTAGCACCGAGAGGACCTTGGTAGATAACCATTGTCCCATAACTATGTTGCCACCATAGGTTTATGAATTAGCTAATAGATCCATATATCTTATGTTACATGATTGACCAAAAAAGGTGGTGTTCCTATATGACACATGTTAGTTAAAATACTGAAATAGGTGGTGCTCCCCTAAGGTTGTCATCATAAGTTAACCGAAATGGATGGTGTTCCCGTAGGGTGTTTATTAATCACTTTTCAAAATAGGGGAGTTCCCGTAAGGTAAGTATTTGGTTTACCCTTACAAAGTAGACCACTTCTAGTCCGGTGTGAAGTGAACATTGGGATTCCAAGTAGAAGTTCGCTTGGTCTTATATGTCGATTGTGGTCCCTTCCCATTTATGTATGATATGTTTTATAATTTGATGATTCTTCATGCATATTTTGACTAAGCCATTGAGCATTCATGACATATTGACCTTATTTCTATTGATTATGATTATGCATGTTGCTTAATTATGACTTATGTTCCTTGTTGCATAGCACCCTGCATACTTAGTACATTCCAAATACTAGCACATATTTTTTGCCTACATGATGTAACCATGTAGGGACCAGAGCTCCTATTCATCCTCCTCATCCACCTGGCAAGACTATTCAGGTGAAGATCAATTTTGGTGAGTCCTCCATGTCGGGGAAAATAACCATTTACTTTCTTGCCTTATTTTGACTTGTATATTTTTAGATACTATATATTGAGAGTGAGCCTGAGAGATGTCTTGACCCCCCTTCCATTTGTATTAAAGGCGTTGTTGGATATTTTGATATGTATGTATTGAGCCCGACTCTTTTTGTGCTATGTATTGTGAAGGACTCCCTTAGTCCCTTATTCCCTCTTATGTGTTTAAAGCTTGTTGTATGGATGAGATGAAAGTACTAAGTCTCTGATTGACCCTACAACGTGAGTCATACTTACCCGTACCTTAGATTTTATTTGCTACATGATCCATCCTAATCATCTTCCCTACTACATCCCCATAGCATGAGTCCAAAGTCCTGTTTCCCCTAGAAATTATGTGTTATTTTCTTTAATTTTTGTTTTCGCAACCAATGATGTGCTATGCATGCTTAAGAGACTTGTTTTGGGTTTCCTTTGAGTTTTTCATTCACCTTGTCACCTCTTTGCCCTAGGTTTGGGTAGTGAGAAAGCTTGGTATCAGAGCACTAGGTTTGTAAATGGTCCTCGAAAATCCAATACACCACGTTAAGTAGAGTCTTATTCTTGGTTGTGAAATGTGCTACAACTATGAATGTGAGGCTAATCACTTCTTTATACTCTATATCATGCTACATATTTGAATTAAGGATTTCTATCTCTAATGGATGGTCTTTTTCTCTTCTAGATCATGCCACAAAGACGAAGTCAACTCACTTCTTGCCAGTTAAGATGACTTATGGTACTAAAGATTATGCCGAGTTGTACATTCATGAGTTGGTTAGATTGGACGAGGTCTCATTGGCCATTATTTCAGATCATGGTGCTTAATTTGCTTCGCACTTTTGGAGGTCCTTCCAAAAGGGCTTTGGTATTAAAGTCAAGCTTAGCATGGCATACCACTTATAAATTGATGGTTAAGCTGAGTGAACCATTCAAACTCTTGTGGATATGCTTAGGGCTGGTGTCTTGGGTTTTAAAGGAAATTGGGATGAGCATCATCCACTCATAAAGTTTGCTTATAATAATAGCTGTCGCTCTAGCATTAAAATGGCTCCCATTAAAGCTCAATATAGAAGGCATTGTAGATCACCGATTGGGTGGTTTGAAGTGGGGAAAATGACTTTGTTAGGTGCGAATTTGGTTGTGGAAGCTTTAGAGAAGGTGAGGATGATTAGGGAAAGATTGAAAATGACCCAAAGTCGGCAAAAGTCTTATGCCGACACTAGGAGGAGAGACCTCGAATTTGAAGTTGGTGATTTGGTATACTTGAAGGTTTCACTAATGAAAGGTGTAATCCAATTTGACAAGTAGGGCAAGTTAAGTCCTAGGTTTATAGGACCTTATCAGATCTTGAGACGTGTCAGTAAAGTTACATACGAATTGGAGTTGCTTATGGAAATGAGCATAATTAATCTGGTCTTCCATGTCTCCATGTTAAGGAAGTGTGTTAGAGACCTTAACGCCATTGTGCCCTTAGAGACGGTTAGTGTTGAGGAGAATATGGCTTACGAGGAAGTTCCAGTGAAATCTTGGATAGGCAACTGAAAAAGTTGAGAAATAAAGATGTTGCATCCGTCAAAGTCCTTTGGAGGAACCAACAAGTCAAAACTGCCACTTTGGAAGCTGAAGCGGAAGCCGATATGAAGAAGTGATACCCTATCTCTTCCATTCTAATCAAGCTTGAGGTACTAAGATCATCCTATGTAGGAACGCTCGTTGATGTCATGTTCATGTTATGTTTGCATAAGTATGTGATTTTAAGTTTGCATTATGAGTGTTATTTAAAGCATGGTTTGAAAATTTCTTGGTAATATATGGCATTTTGCATATGATACATGTATTCTACTCATTAGAGTTTGCCTTGAACATATTCAGCGATAAATGTTCCCAAGGGGAAGATATTGTAATGACCCACCTGTTGGAGGGTGTAAAAGTGCCTAAGAAATTAAATCTGGAAATTTTCCAAGTATAGTGGTTTACGGAAGGGCCTATGGGCTGTAAGTGGCCCCACAAGCCGTAACTTGTGTTTGTGGATTGATGGCAGGCTTGGTGAAAATGATGATTTCTAAAGTTGATTATACGATTTATCAGATGGATCGTAGATCGACTTATGAGCTATAAGTCCCATCGTAGAATGAGGACCAGTGAAAGTTTTTGAGAGTCCAAAATGTTATCAGACGAAATCCCTAACTTACCACTCGTAGAAAGGACCACAACCCGTAAATAGGGTCTTGTGGTCCTGTCTGGCAGGTTTTTAAAGAGGGTAGTTTTGACCTTTCCTATTACATAACATTACACCTTTGCTACATTGTTTTATCACCCAAAGGATCCCTTTTCAGCACTATACAACCCTAATAGACCCCATTCTTCTTCATTCTAAAATATTCCAAGTCCCAAATCCCTCATAAACTCTTCCAAGTTCTTCAAGGCTCTCAAGCAAGAAGTCCAAGCCAGGGTTTTGATTCTTCCATCTCTAAATCAGATTTCATTCCATTAAGTCACCAAGATATGTGGGTTCTATTGTGGAGACCTTTCCTCCACAAATCCAACCATTCTCCCTTTTCAACTACATGAGTTTTATGGATATGTATGGATATTTTTGTGAACTCATTTATATAATAATATTATGATCAGATTTATGGTATCTTAGTAATGTATATGACTATGCATTGCAAAACCATGTGAAACTTATGGATTTTTATTAGGGTTGATGATACCCTAGCTAAGTCTTGTTATGCCTTTTGGTGGGTTATTGTGGAAAATGTTCAAATGGTTCCATTTTACTCTTTTCAAGTCATTTACTCATGAATTGCGTAGTTTAAAA
Source organism: Solanum medicagineum (assembly GCA_026153255.1). Taxonomy (NCBI): domain Eukaryota; kingdom Viridiplantae; phylum Streptophyta; class Magnoliopsida; order Solanales; family Solanaceae; genus Solanum; species Solanum medicagineum. Next base: position 18,968 of record JAPFFP010059705.1, on the reverse strand, counting down.
CTTATGTATATATACTAACCATGATTTGATTAAAGTTGTATGCCAAGCTTCTTTATTGATGTAAGCCTTATGACAAGATTTTCCAAACCAAGAATACTATGAATTTTGGAAGGGCTATTGTACATGTTATGAGATAAGAATGTTGTGGAAGTTGTAAATGATATGAAGCCCTATTCTTTGATATTATGAAGCTTTGGTTTTGATGAGCTAGTCCATGACATTATTATGATGCTTTGCATATTATGGCTATAAACATGACTTGAATATTCTTTGGTATTGTAACCTAGCACCAAGAGGACCTTCATAGATAACCATTGTCGCATAACTATGTTGCCACCATAGGTTTGTGAATTAGCTAGTATATCCATATAGCTTATGTTACATGATTGACCAAAAAAGGTGGTGTTCTCATACAACACATGTTAGTTAAAATACTAAAATGGGTGGTGTTCTCGTAAGATTGTCATCATAAGTTAACCAAATATGTGGTGTTCCCATAAGGTGTTTATGAAGCACTTTTCGAAATGAGGGAGTTCCCGTAAGGTAAGTATTTGGTTTGCCCTTACAAAGTAGACAACTTCTAGTCTGGTGTGAAGTGAACATTAGGATTCCAAATAGAAGTTCGCTTGGTTTTATATGTCGGTTGTGGTTCTCTTCCTATCTATATATGATATGTTATATGACTTGATGATTCTTCATGCATATTTTGACTAAGCCATTGAGCATTCATGACATATTGAGCTTTTATTTGTTGATTATGATTATTTATATTACGTAATTACGGCTTATGTTTCTTGGTGTATTGCACCCTGCATACTTAGTTCATTCCAAGTACTAACACATACTTTTTGCCTACATGATGTAAGCATGTAAGGATTAGAGCTCTTATTCATCGTCCTCCTCCACGTGGCTAGACTATTCGGGTGAAGATCAGTTTTGGTGAGTCCTCTACTTCGAGGAAAACAACCATTTACTTTCTTGCCTTATTTTGACTTGTATATTTTTGGATACTATCTATTGAGGGTGAGTCCGGGAGATGTCTTGGCCCCCGTTCCATTCGTATTAGAGGTATTGTTTGATATTTGGATATGTATGTATTGAGCTTGTCTCTTTCTATCCTACGTATTATGAAAGACTCCCTTAGTCCCTTATTTCCTCTTATGTGTTAAAAATTTGTTGTATGGATGATATTAAAGTCCTAAGTCCCTAATTTCCTCCACAACGTGAGTCATACTTACCCACCGCTTAGACTTTATTTGCCACGTGATCCATGCAAATCCTCTCCCATATTACATCCCCGTAGTGAGAATCCAAAATCCCGTTTAGCCTAGAAATCATGTGTTATTTGGTTTAATTTTTGCTTCTGCAACCAAGGATGTGCCATGCATGCTTGAGCGGCTTTTTTAAGGTTCCCTTTGGGTTCTTCATTGCCATGTCACATTCAGGCCCTAGGTTTGGGTCGTGATAACCTACTCCTAGATATATAACTTAGCATAATCCTCGGTACTATATGTAATCTTAACCGGCAAGAAATGAGAGGATTTCATCATTCGATCCACTATTTTCCATATATAATCATAGTGCCTTTTGTCTTAGGAAGCCCAACTACAAAATCCATATTAATCTCTTCCCATCTCCAAGTAGAAATCTCAATATCTTGAGCCAAACCACTCGGTTTTTGTTCTTCCACTTTAACTTGTTGACAATTGGAGCAGCCGACCACAAATTTAGCAACATCTTTCTTTATTCCATTCCACCATACACTTCCCTCACATCTCTATACATCTTAGTAGAACCCGGGTGAATAGAATAGGAAGAATTGTGAGCCTCTTGCAATATTAAATTTCTCATTCCATCAACACTTGGCACACATATTCTCTCTTGATATCGTAGCACCCCATCTCTCCCTTGTTAGAAGACCTCTATCTTTCCTCTATATACTAACGCGTTCAATTTAATCAAGGAGAGGTCAAGATCTTTCTTAGACTTCATATCCTTAATCAATGATGATTCAGAACTATTTACCACCATGACACTACCATTTTTTGGCCTCATTCAACTTTACTCTCGATCTAGCCAACTATGAACTTCATTTGCCAATTCCTTCTTCCCATCATCTTCAAGTTGTGACACAGTTCCCATAGACCTTCTAGTAAGTGCATCGACTACAACATTAGCCTTATACGGGTGATACTTCATGCTCATATTATAATATTTGAGAAGTTCCAACCATCTACTTTGCCTTAGATTGAGATCTCTTTGTGTAAACACATGCTGGAGACTTTTATGGTCGGTGAACACATCAACATGGACCCATATAAATAATAACGCCAATTTTCAATGCAAATACCATAACCGCTAGTTCAAGATCATGTGTTGGTCATTCTTTTCATGTACCTTTAGTTGACTTGAAGCATAAGCAATCACCTTACATTTTGCATTAACACACAACCCAAAGCAATTCTTAAGGGATCACAATAAAAAACAAACCCATCGGTACCCTCTAGTAATGCAAATATTGGAGCCAAAGTCAACTATCCTTCAATGTTTAGAGACTTTTCTCACACTCATCCATCCATACAAACTTCATTTTCTTTTGGTTCAACTTAGTCAATGAAGATGAAATGGAAGAAAACTCTTGAATAAATCTTCTATAATACACCACCAAGCCTAAGAAACTTCTAATATTTGTAGGGGTCAATGGCCTTGGCCAATTTCTCACCTCTTCCATCTTCTTTGGGTCAAACTTTTTCCTATCATTGGACACTATATGCCCAAAAAATGCAACCTCCTTCAACAAAAACTTACATTTGTTAAACTTGACAAAGAACTCATCCCTCAAAGTTTGCAAGACCACTCTCAAATGCTCTTTGTGATCTTCTTCATCCCATGAATAAACTAAAATATAATCAATAAGTACCACCACAAACATATCAAGGTGGGGCTTGAACACCCTATTCATACTTTTTATAAAGAGAGTCGGTGCATTGGTTAACACAAAGAAAATCACAATAAATTCAAAGTGTCCATATCTTATCTTGAATGCCATCTTGGGAATATCACATTCCCTCACCCTCAAAATTGATGATAGCTAAACTTAAATCAGTTTTCAAAAAGTGCTTAGCCCCTTGTAATTGATAAATCAGGTAATCGATCCTTGGGAGAGGATACTTGTTCTTGATAGTAACTTTGTTGAGTTGATGATAGTCTATATACAATTCAGAGTGATCCATCTTTCTTTCTCACAAATAATACCGGGGCACCGCATGGGGACCTACTATGTCTAATAAATCCTTTCTCTAACAAGTCCTTCAATTACTCCTTTACTTCCTTTAACTCCAACTATGCAATTCTATAAGGAGGGATTGATATAGGTTGGGTGTCGGGCAAAAGATCTATGCTACAATCTATCTCCATTTCAGGAGGTACACTGGGCAACTCTTCGAGAAACACATCGGGAAACTCATTTACTGTGGGAACCGACTTAAGTGATGGACTTTTGGAGGTGACATCTCTAACCCTTACCAAATGGTAGATACAATCCTTAGAAATTATTTTGCTAGCTTTGAGATAAAAATAAACCGACCTTTACATGAAGAACTGCCGCCCTTCCACTCAAGAGTAGGCTCATTTGAAATTGAAACTTAGAAATACGGATTTAAAAATCTATAAAGGAATAAGATGTATGCAACTAATCCATCCCAAGTATAGTGCCAAAATCAACCAGGAAAGCTCTACCAAATCATAACGAAGGACTTTCCACAGGATGGACATGGGACAATCTCTATAAAATTTTATGCAAGAATGGACTCAACAATGGGAGTGCTAACTTTATAAGGCTCAGCAATAGTTTTTGGACATGCATGAAATTTGTTAGCGATAAATGGTGTGACCAAAAAAAAAGTTTCCCCCCAAATCTAAAACTGCATAACCATCAAAATCACAAAATTTCAGCACACTGGTAACCACATCCAGGGCTTCTTCCACCTCTTGATGACCATGAAGGGCATAAAACCTATTGGATTTTGGGGCCCCTTGTGCTTGACCACCTTGGTCTTGATCTATGAAACTTCGGCGGGTTCATCGTCATGAAATCACGAACTTTTGTTGCCAAGGTAGTGCTTGAGGAGCAATAACAACCTCTCTATTAGCTTAATTAGCCAAAGCTTTGGCCAACATACATGAAAATAATTCTCCTCTTATTGCTCGGGAGGGGCTTGGTCTTTGGACTCACCCATTGACAAAGGTGCTCTTCTTGGTGGCATTGTTTAGAAATAACAAAGAGGGCGTCATTAGTAGGAGGAATACTTAGATACTTCTAATGTCATAAATGAAGTGAAACTGAAATGACCCCAAAAAATACTCGAAAATGTGCCTCAAAAGTGCCCAGAATCGTAATTTTTATATATCTCAAAATTCATGCATGATATTGAAAATTCGACTTTATATTCTTGATCAGGGGGTCAAATTGAGCGGGAAATGGGTATAATCCTGATTTTAGAGCAAACGAATCACAATTTAATTTTCCCAAAAATTGAATTCCAGTGAGGTTTTCGCGCCTCTGGCGCGACGCGCCAAGGGCGCGCCTCAGTGTACTTTATGGTGCAGTTTTTCTGTTCGGTCCAATACTTTTTGGTCTTGGTCGTAAGTGTTCCCATGAGTGAAAATACCTATATTTAGCTATATTTTACCTTCATATTATACAAGACATTCCCCAATACTCTTTCAAACACTTAGACAAATATTTCACCATAAAACTCAAGTCCCAAAACTTATCCATATCTAAGGATTTCACTTAAGCTTCAAGTCTCCATTTCCAATCTTCATCACGTTATTCTCCAAACTCAAGGTATGTGAGTTTCAACCGTTGGGTCCTTTCACCCATGGTGCCAAGCTTCCATTTCATCTAATTTAGGCTTTTAAGTTGATTTTATACATGGGTCTATTATTATGAATTTGACTTTGAACTATGTTGGAGTTTTGTAAAAGTGTGACTGTTTTAGCATGTTTTGAGCTATATATCTAGGATCTAACTTGAGATTTGAGGGAGGGTTTTGATGTATATTGTATGATGGTGTTACCAAGTATTCGTGGGATGATTTACTTCAAGATATCTTGTATGATTTCATTCTACAATTGCATGGTTTTATACTAGCATTGCACACCCACCAAGTATTTGATAAAATATCCAGATTATGATTCTTGAGTTGTTGAAGATCTAATGCTTGACATATGAGATATATGACTTTATGATGATAAAAGTATGTTGTATATATGTTAATTTAATGATGAACTTCCATAATGTTGAGAGTTGACCAAGCTTAGCTTGAGTGGTTGTAGGCCCGGGTAACGATATCGAGGGGTTGGTACCGTGGTTGCCTAGTACGGGGGTAGTAGGCCCGTATAACCATATTGAGAGGTTGGTAGCTCATTAACCATATTGAGGGGTTTGTACCTTGGTTGCCTAGTACGAGGGTTAGTAGGCCCGTATAACCATATTGAGGGGTTTGTACCTCATTAACCATATTGAGGGGTTTGTACCTCATTCGCCTCTTTAAGGGGGTGGTAGGCCTCGGATATTCTATATTGATGGTCACTTGATACACATGCATTTTGTTCTATATAATCATGGCTTACTTCAAGCATCTTTCATTCATGTCATATTATTACTATTCTATCTATCGCCTATGATATTGTATTTTGCTTATGTTGCCTATCTATTGTTGCATTGCATCATACATACTTAGTACATTAAAATGTACTAACACATACTCTATATCTACATGATGTTACCATGTAGGAACCGGAGCCCGCCTTGATCATTCTTCTCTCTCCTCCATGTGGCTAGTACAATTGTCTCTCAAGCTAGTTGGTGAGTCCTTTATTCTGGAGACAATAGCTATGATCTCATGCTATGTACTAAGACTATCTTCCTTTTATGTATGTATTGACTATGAGGGTGAGACCGATTGTTTGTCTTGGCCCCCGCTCTAATCTATGTAGTAGAGGTGTTATTGGACATGTTATGTATTATGCTATGAACTTTGACTCTCTCTTGACTCTTGATGTTTATGTTATAAAAGTTGTCCCTTAGCCCCGTTTATCCCTATTTACAATCTGTTGTTGTACTTTATTGCTTTCTCAACCAAGTATGTGTGATGATATGTTAAGACGCTTGCTTGGGGCTCCTTCGGGTTCCCAATGCGCCGTGTCACATCTAGCCCTAGTCTTGGGTCGTGACAAAAACATTTCCTAAAATGCCTCATAACCTCCTATTGATAGATGTGACATGCTTCACACCTATGCTCTAATTGATATGGTCTGTTGGATTTACTAGGATCATTTACAAACCAATTGATCTGATACCAAGCTTGTCACGGCCCGGGCCTAGGGCCTAGATGTGACATAACGAATGGGAAACTCGAAGGAAATCCAAACAAGCGTCTTAGCATATGTTGTGCAAATCCTTAGTTGCAGAATAATAAATAGACATTCAACAAATAATTGTAAGGGAATAAGGGCTTATAACTCACGATATGGAGATGAATATGGGAAAAGGATATGCCTGAATCACATAGCAAGAAATAACTAAGGGAAGGGTAAGTATGACTCAAGCTATGGGGAAGTAGGGACTTAGGACTTTCATCACATTCTATCATCATCAACATCACATAACATCACATAAAAGGGATATGGACTACAAGAAAAGTCCTCATAACATCACAACATAGCATAATGTGTACCTAATATAACATATTATGGTAAGGTATCGGACAACACTTCTAAGTATGAATACCCTCAACATAGAAAGTAAAGTACAAGTGTCTCAATATAAGCAAGAATGAAATCGGGTATTGTCCCCAAAATGGAGGACTTGCTACAATAACAATCTTCACATATCCAAGCTAGCCACACGAAGAAGGATAATGGGAGCTCCGGTCCCTATATAGTTAGATCATGTAGGTAAAAAATATGCGTTAGTACTTGAAATATACTAGTATGTGGGATACAATGCAACAATAGATAATAAGTTTCATAACAAGATGCATAATTATATACAATAGGATATAAGCTCAATATGACATGTATGACAATGCTATGAAGGAACATACATGAAACATAACATCCTATTATCATACATATATGGGAGGTAGACCATAATTAACATATAAGACCAAGTGAGCTACTACTTGAAATCCAATATAACCCCTTACATTGGCACAGACAAACTACTTTCTGGGTAGACTCTGTCCTCATAGCATATGCATTATAAAATTATAAAATACCTTATATGGATCCACTAGCCTAGCCTACAAGGGCTCCTATGTTGGCACATAGTTAATGAAAAAAAATGAGACGTTACATAAGGACTCCTTAGGTCGAGCCTCCACCTTCTAATCTCATTCAGTGCTAAGTCATTCCCATGGAATACATTTGAAAACATACGCATAATCATAGTCATTCATAGACTTTATAAGAATAAAATCTCACACACACATGCACATACACACATATATATGTAGTAGCTCATCTAAACATATAATACAACATGGGATCCATCTTTGGTGAGAATTATCCTTTCACCATCATCATTATTCATAAAATTTAGGGTCTTAGGTCATCCTCATCGTTATTCATAAACATTAGGGTTTTAGGTCACCCTCATAACTAGAAATTATTCATCATTAGAAAACTTTGATATAATAATTGGGTGGGATCATGCATGCAACTTTAAATCATGTAACTCTAAAGGAATATGCATAAAAGTAGTGAAATTCATCAACTTGAATGATTCTTAAAAAATACCTACCATAATCGTGAATATCATCTTTGAAATTTAGATATAGAGTGATGCAATTCATCTTATAAAGTCATAAATTTGATCATAACATTATAGTATCATAACTTACATTACTTGAATTTCATAAAATAGGTCACAGGAGACAAACTTTGAAATCAATTTATGCAATTTTATGCAATAGATGAGTAACCTTAACATAATTCATGCTTAATAGGGTAATTAGGAAGAGCCCATAAGAAATCACGATTAAAACTTGAAGGATTTAGAAAATTAGGTTTGGGACTCTATGAGTGGAAGAACTCATGGATGAAAAACCCACATAAACTTGAAGAAGAAGACTTGAAGAACTATAAGAATTCCTTTTTGGAAGCTTAGTCTTCACCGGAGGAAGCTTGATCTCTATGAAATTGAAGGGATTTGATGGAGGATTTTAGAGAGAAGTTTGAGAGAATTTGAGAGTGGTTAGAGAGAGGACTAGGTCAAAAAATAAGAGAGTTTTCGTGCATTTACATATATATAGGTGTTGGGATAGGTCCCGACTAACTTTCCAGGCAAGAAACGAAACTAAAAAATTTTTGAACTAAGCGGGACTAGGGGTGCAACACACTCTTGTCGTGCACCCTACTAGTTTGCGCAATTTCACCCAAAAAATTATTTCTCGATACTAGTGTCCTAAAAATTAAAGGTGACCCTCTTCCTATACAATTTTGCCTCTTGAAAAAGATTACGGAGTTAGATTTGTGAAATAATGCACTGTTTTTGAGATATTCAAGAAATACACCATGGGGTCTTTCTAAGCTACATTAAGGGGTGTTACAACTAAGGAGGAATAATGAAGTAAGTGAACAAAAGCAACAATTGATGAAAGATTAGTGTGGAGTGGATTAGTCAATTATTTGATAAAAAACGAAACCATATTTGACATTCATAATAGAATAGTCTGTCGTGTTTCAATCTTTTCCATACTAAGCACAATAGTATTTTATAAGTGGTGTTTTATGATTACAAAAGCAAACCAATTTTTGATTTGAGTTATCTGTGATTCTTATTTATCATAAAACGAAGGGAAAAAAGTGCACTTATCTCATTTCTTTCTGAATAAATTGTGTAATTCTAAGTAGATCCATTAGGTAGGAAGAATCATACATTGCTGATAAAGGAGTTAAAATATTACATCTACTCCTCTTCCATGTTGGTCATATGACTACAAGTGTCTAGAAATGATAAACTACTTTTGGTAGCACTATCAAATGCCTATTATAGCCAAAAAGAAGATTATTTTTCTAAGAAAGCTCGATCTTTTACATATGTCCTGATCATACAAGCATACAGAGGAGAGGTATCCACAAATTATTCTAACAAGGAGCTTTGTTCACATTTGTTTTTTTACAATATGATATTCAATTTTAACTGAAGAAATACATCTACAAATATTTATTATGTAATTTATGTTGTTTAATATTCAGAAATACATCTACAAATATTTATTATGTAATTTATACTGTTTTAGCTTCAGTCAATTATATTAATTTTGAAGGTAGAGTTAACTGTAAATTGAAAGTAGTACATAATTGATATTGATAATTTATATAAATTTGTAAAGTAGGATATATGATGCATCAATGATATTTCATTTAGTGTTACTCTATATTCTCTATCATAGAATCTGCCACACATCTATGTATATAATATCTACTCACAGCAATATATAAAAAATGTTCTTTACTTACGCTTAAGAGTTGAGGATTAGATGGGCCATTTCTTAGGTATTGATTTTGTTTGTCACAATCCAAAACTACGGCCAAGCCATGATATGACAAATGTGACACCCGAAGGCGTCTCATCAAGCTTTGCATTTATATCATAAGCAGGCAAAGCTAAAACAAGCATGACATAAGAGAGTAAGCAAGCGTAACTTGTCAACAGAGAAATCATAGTTTCCCAATTTCATAAGGTCTAAATCATGTCTCTATATCATATGATCTTGGTGGGGACTAGAACCTAGCTTACTAGCTCACCCTCAAGATGTACACAAAGAAAATTCATAAAGTCTCAATAAGAAAACATCATAAAAGAGCTTGTTCTCGAAATATGAGAACTCACCAATAAGTCTTCAAGCTAGAAAAGAAAAGAAAGAAAAGAAATGAAAAGTTGTCGGAAAATAATTTTGTCTAGGAAAAAAATGAAAAGACAAAGGAAAATGGTGCTAGATAGATATGAAAATAAATGCGAGAGGAAAATGATTTCAGCAAATACATGGTCCTTATAAGGCTCCCATGGGTTCAAATTGATTATATTAATGTATGTGTATCGTAGGACAGACATGCATCATGATTACTTGATATTGCATCGCATTGTTACATTTCATATCATTCATTCCTTTCTTAAAGTTGTTATATGTACCTTGTGTGATGTGTTGAATACTTTGAACCTTGTACATTGTTGAGACTCAACTATCAAAAGATTGTGATATATGTTGATAACTGGAGTTGTGTACCTTGTGAAGATTGGACTATTGGGATATTGTATTATGAGATAGTAACTACTTATATTACTAATAGACTATTGTATTATTTGCTTATGGAGATCAGCTGATTATCCTGAGATAACATTCTATAATGGGTGTGTGTATATATATTGTTGTTGTTGTGCTGAGACTTTTCTGAGTGCAGGTGTGTAGTTTGGTGGTGTGTAGTTGAATGGATAGGAGTACTTGTATTCTTCATTACTTTATTCAGGTTTAATTTCCATTTGTTGAGTATCGTATTGTCTAATGCTTACCCCTTGCTACATTTTTGTAGATTGTGAGTCCAGTTTTTCCTGATAGATTTTTCATTGTGGGACCGAGCTTCTAGATTCTTGAGAGATAGCTGATTGTCTCTTCAATAGACTCTCGAGAATTTTATATTTATGTTATATTTTATTAGAGAACTAGGCATTGAGACTTGTAGTTTCTTTCAAATTTTATTATCTAGTGGCTTGTACATGTGAGACTAGTTCTGAGATGGTTGTTAGTTCGACTTTTTTTTAATGCATGTCTACTATTTTAGACTATTTAATCTTTCTCCTTTTCTACTATATTGGACTGTTCAAGTTTGGCTAACTCGCCTTAATGGGATAGATGAGTGCCATCATACTTGGATTTTGGGTCGTGACATCTCCATTGTAATTTATTTTTACATTTATCTTTAATTGATTTGTGGTAATTACTCCATGTATATGTAGAGTTAAACTTCTTGCTTTAAGATTATCATAGCTAATAAGATGATTATTTAGCTATTATTGATTCAAAATATTTTTTTATTATATTAGTTGTCATTGTGTTCTTGTGCTTATTATTTTAATGTCTGGCAAACATTAGTATAAATTTATTGTCTACCTTGAATTACGAAGATGTTGAGGAGATAAAACATGAAATATAGGGAGCTTGTTTATTCTAAGGTTGCTAGAATAATTCATGTATAAGAGACCTATGACACCTACCTTTATACTTTGCTTGATTACTAAATAGAATGATACCATTAATGTATCTTTGTTGGTTCATGCCTATCTCTGCTAAACAATGTAATTAGGCTGTCAACAAAGGTAGGTAATTAGAGGTCAGAAGATCATGATCTTAAAATTAACCTTGTAAATCAACAACTAGATAATCAAATAACTTAATACAATTGATACTAAACATGATTGTTAGCTAAACCATAATCCTTGATCGATTTATTCATTGATTGTGTAAAAATATCCGTTATCTTGGTTAATTGTTCACCACTTAAATAAAAAACTAGAATTAATATGACTTAGTAAATAATTAATCGGCAAGTCCCTGTGGGTTCGATATTCGATTTCTAAAAAAGGCCACCATATTATTTGGTTTGACCGAGTACACTTGCGTGTGCTTTGGTAGCAACAATGTATCTACTGAAATCTTGTGACATATCTTGAATGACTTATTCCATGTACATTATGAAAAGTTGACTATTGAGACATCATAATATGACATTGAAATGGTTTATGTTGCCTATACTGTAGATTCTCGATTTTCTTGCATGTCGGTTTTGTAGTCCAGAGGTATGTGCTTGGGATAGTACGAGTGCTTAGTTCATTATTCTGTACCTATGATTAAGTCTATTTGTTGGGTACTTTGGTTATCACTCTTAATTTTCTATACATGCGTGTAGGTAATGAGCCCCAATCCTGCTGACATTCGTTTTCTTCTTCTTGATCAAGCTTTGATGGATGAGAGGTAGTTGCTTGTTACTCCAATATTCTCTTGAGACTGTCAAATATCTCTTAGTAGTTTTACTATATTTAAGAGACTAATATTACCAACACTGGTACCATTTTTTAATATTTTGATGTATTAGAGGCTTGTACCATGTGACCACTTGTTTTTAGGAGGTTTCAGTTTCGGTTAGACCCTTCTTGCTTTATAGCCTTGTCATCATATAGTTATGTTAATCTAGCTTCTGCATTATTATGTATCATATTGTTGTGATTCGTTTAGGCTGACTTGTCTAGTGGGATAAAAATTAGTGCCATTACCCCCTAAATTGGGTTGTGATAATGTGGTATCAGAGCCACAGGTTCACAAGTCTCATATATGTATAAGCCCAGTCTAATAGAGACTCGAAGATCAGTGTGAAGATGTCTATTGCTTATTTTTGAGAGACTACAGTAACTGTTAGGAAGAAAATCTTCACTTCTTGACTCCCTATTTTTTATTCTTGTTCTGATCTAATTCTTCGTCTCTTATCTTTATTCCCTCACCTATGAGCGAGATTCGTGCTTGGTATCTCGTGTGTGTATTGGAGATGTCATCGCATAGTTTGGAATTAAATCTAATTTTGAGGAAGATGTGGTGGACTCAATGGAAGAATATGTGGATAGCCTTGGATTGTTCTGTAATTTGGAGGGATTGGGTCATATTGTTATTAACTGATGTATGTATTCGTCACGACCTGGACCTAGGGTCTAGGAGTGACATGACGAATGGGAACCCAAGAGTCCCCAAACAAGCCTCATAGTATCCATATTCACTTTTATTAGTTTGAAAACATATAAAAGATAGTAAACATATAGTTCTAAGGGATAGAAAAATAAGACTCATGCTATAGAGATGTCATAGGGATAGGGATTAACAGGGATTCACATAACACATAAGAAATAAGAGGCTGATAAGTATGACTCACTCTTTGGGGCAAAATGGGACTTAGGATCTTCCACATTTTCACATCATAACATACTTACACATCATATCATAGCCGAATCATATTAGCCATATCCAATAAATAGACACAATCATAATCCTCAATTATCATCACATAGTATATAATCATACAAGATACTACGAAATGTCTAACAATGCCCCTAGTCATAAAATAGGATGGGGGCCAAAACATGTCCCAGGCGCACCCTTAAAGTAAATAGAAAAATAGAAGAAACATAAGGTAGATAGATGGTGGCTTGTATTTGGAAGATAGGACTCACCACAACACTTTCTCAAATTCGATCTAATCATCAAACGGTGGATGAAGGCACTCGTCGGTCCCGACATGGTTAGATCATGTAGGCAAAAGTATGCATTACTACATTTAAATGTACTAAGTATGCGGATATGCGATGCACATAGCTTATCAAACCTGCATTGAATGTTAGATGACAAGATCACATAATATAAAAAGAAGTATATATCAAAAGAAGTGTACATAACAAATATGGCATAAAAGCTATGATGCATTAAATGCATAAATCTCATATAAAGAGGGGATGAGACATCAACCGACATATAAGACCAAGCGAGCTATTACTTGGAATGCCGATGTTATCCCACACCAGAAAAGAGGTGGTCTACTTGCCAACGGTAAACCATACTTCTCATTACGGGCCTCCCACTTTAGAGAAGTAACCTTCCTTACGGGTCTTCCATTTCAGATAGGATTTTCAATTCATGTCATATCATATCAATGTTGTAACCACACCTTATGGATCTCCCATTTCGGTGAGGTTTACCATATACATATATCTACACTGGCACATAGTTTAAGAGAAAGAAAGAGGACCCTTGAGGATAGCCCTGATGCCTCCAATCTCACCGGTGCTAATTTAACATCCCACAAGAATACATATACGTATACATGCTTTCAAAAGGGATGCAAGTCATTTCAAATCACTTCAATGTATACTTGAACTTAAAAGCTAAACATATTCATAACCATTCATACTTGGTCTCAAAAACCAAATCATAATTCATATCATACTTTTCATGCCTAGGAATAGCCCATTCACAATTAACAATGAGGTGTAAATGCCCAATATGCTCAAAGAGCAAATATCATAGACATTTATGTGACCATATTGTTGTCATAACTATATGAGTGATCTTAACCCATCAATGCATTTTCAAAACATGTATGGGCTTAACCCACTAATTCATTTTCATCAAAATCTAATGCTCATGAATGCATATGCTATGAATGATATGTGAATAGAAATGAGCAATATAGATTCAATCTTAAATCAATAATTCAACATGAAATTCATGTAAATCCATAAGTAAAATCCAGTTCAAATTAGAATTTGGATTACCCATGCTTAGATCAAACTTTAAAGGGACAATGCATATTTAAATCTTTATAATAATCAGGAAAAATATTAGGGCTCAAATTAATTTAAAATCAATAATAAAGCATAGCCCATATCCCAATTGAATTAAATAAACAATAATCTTCAAAACTCATATTTAAAGTAAGCTTGAATTCCCTAAATCAAATGTAAAAGAGTTTGGGTCTTCTTGGTTGAAAGGGACCAAGAATTAATCTCATATACCTTAGCTAATCAAGAAGAAATAGCAAGAAATTTGATGAAGAAGAAGACCCTTTCCTTAAGATTCAAGACAATCCTTCAATGGTCTCTTTAGGGGAGTTCATAGGAGAGAATTTGAATATAATTCTTAGTGTGAGAATGAATTTGAATGAGTGAAGAAGAGTTTAGGTCATTGAGTATCTTAGGATAGCATAGGAAGTGACAAAAGCCCCTTAGGAGTAGCCATAATTACAAAAAACCATTAATAAAATAGAATAAAATTTGTTGCCAGGGGTCCCATGACAAGGTCTCACGTTAGTATAAGGTCACACAGACCGTGAGCCTTTCTGTGAAGCCACACTTAGCCAAAAAAAAAAACACTACACAGACGTGCTTTACGAAAACAGGCATAACTTCTTGATCCGACTCAGAATTAGGTGATTCAAGATGTGTTGGAAAGCTAATTCAAAAAGCTTCAATTTGGTAGGTCATAGACCATCTAGTTCTTTTTGTGCTAAGAGATATGACCATTTAAAGTTGTCCCTTCTATTGATCTTGTGACAAGCTTAGCCAATGGAATTCCTTTGAACTTGACTTGATGAGGGAGACCCTTGATGACCCTAAACCACGTAAATAATCTTAGATTGGAGGCTTGAAACTGAATTTAGCTTGAGCTTGAAGGTTCCATGTGAATCCTCCGATTAGAGCTTGAAAAGAGGATTCGAAAGAAGTTTAAGCAAGTGAATAAGAAACTAAGTGCTAGAATATGAACGAGTAGAAATGAAGGAGTATAAACTAATTTAAGGGTCCCATGGGAGGGTCCCATGGTCCAAGACAAGGCACATGGACTATATTCCCTTCTCTGATCCAATACTTAGAAAAAATCTCCACTGAAGAAGGTCCGAGACGGTAATTTCATACTTAGAAATATTTGCACACCAACACCCATACGGAGGGCTTCATGGACCGTGAGAGGTCATAAAAACTATGTGGCCTCCTGTGAAACTTCACTTAGAAAATTGTTCCATCAACGAACTTTAGAGATAGTGATCCAATACTTAGAGAATGTTTACAACAACATCTGTATGGAAGGCCTCACGGACCGTTAAGAGGTATATGATGATGTTTACGCTCCAATAAGAAAGCAATCGCTGTCAGCAATTAACCTAACCTGAGGTTAGGGTTGAATCCACAAGGAATACAAGGCTTGACTAAAGAGATCCACTATAAATCATTTCAAGCATCGATTACTAAAATCACTAAATTGGGGGTGGGGTAGGGTCTTTGTAATTCAAGAACAAAAATAAGAACTAAACTAACGATGCGGGAAGACACTCAAATTTTAGGACAACTTAGGAATTTTGTTCCCTAAGATTCGTTAACTCAATTACCCTAGACAACACAACTCTAATTGTGAATTCGCATGCATGACGGTAACTTAGTTTCTGCCAACCCTCTTGTGAAAGTGAAGGTTGAATTTCACCATGGTGGGTGGTCAACAACCATGGTGTGCCAACTAACTTTTACCCATTGTGCCAGTCAACCTCCCCTTGGTCAGGTTTGGTTGATTAGACAATAACGCATCAATCGAATCCTATTATTTACTTCCCTTTTCCTATTTGTCACTACCTTGGTTGGGATCGTGATAGTAGGCGGGGTTTGGTGTTGGCCACCACCAAACAACAATCAAGATGAAGGGACATAAACAATACATGCAAAACCCCAATAAAAAAAATGCACAAAGTCTAGGTTATTTCAAGTCAACTACTCATGGTTCCCACAACCCCAAGTTGTGGGTGCTTAGCTACTCATGGCTAAGGCAAAATCAACAACAATGAAAATAGAAGACATAGTTGAGAGTTTACCTAAAACAATAAAGAACAAGAACACCACAAGTTGCAAACCACAAGCTTGGATTAATGGACAATGAGTACAATGCATGTTTTGCAATTCCCAAAACCCTAGAAAAACCCTAAGAATATTCAAGGGAGAATATTTAAAGTGGTCCCTACAATATTCAATATTTTTTGCTCTCTTAAGAAAAACCTATCATAATGTATTTATGGTATTTACAATTTAACCTTAAAAAGTAAATAGAAAAGACAACTAGCAGCGGGTATGTTGCGCAGGTATGACTCGTAACATGACCTACGAGTCGTAATTGGGGTCTCGTATTAGGCATTTTTCATTTTAGGCTTAACTGTTACGACCCACTGGTACGAGTCGTTGCTTGGGCTACGAATCGTATGCTCCTCTCTTAGTCTAGGCCTTCCGTTCATGGTCCAAAATTTTAGCTCTCTGTTTCTTGCTATGAACCCACCTGTACGAGTCATAGTAAGACCTACGACTCGTAGAGTGGCTTCATAGGGCTGACCTCCACTTAGCAGATTTCTGGTTTTGGCTCACTGTTTCTTGCTATGAGATGACCCTATGACTCATAGCTTAAGCTATGACTCATAGGACGACTCGTATGTCCTGTACCTCAGCAAAATTTGCAATATTCTCCCAAAATCATGCCAACCTGTCTTTTCTGCAATAATAACATAAAAAAACACATAAAAACCATAAAAAGTCGCATTAAAAACTCACAAAACCCCTTGCTTTAGGCATCAAATGTGTTGTATTTTGACAGCACATCAACACCCTCAACTTAGAACTGTTGCTTATCCTCAAGCGATGACTCAATCTAAGCAGACAGTAAGAAACATAGTAGTTACTCTAATGACATATACTTTATTTAGTCTAATTCAGCTACCAAATTTCATTTTCAAAACCAGATTGCAAAGCTACTGCACAAAACAAAATATAAAGATGTATCCAGCAATCCAACTATGACAAACAAAGGAATATCAACCATCCATAATCACTGGGTTAGTCATATGCCAATAATGCAGTTCAAATGCCTTCACAGAAAAGAAGTCTCTCCTACTCACTCAAAAAGCATTTAGAATTTAGGGACTGTGCAAGCATTCTCACTCTCACAAATGAAATTCATGTAATGACTAACACCATAGGGTTGCCTTTATACTCAACTTCCGGGTTGGTGACAAAGTAGATTCGGATCACTTTAGGACTTAATGACTTGTAACATAGGCTCATGGGGCTTTGGTATGGCATTTTTGGCAAGTAGTGACTACAAGCTATCCTTGAACCATGTTTTTTTTCTTTTCAACACTCTTACCTCTGTAGCTCAACCATTTTCATTAAATCTTCCCTTATTCTTCGTTTTCAAGCTTTTCCCCCGGTGTTTTCTTTCTGTTTTACAGTTGTGCCTCATCTTTGAACGCAGTTTTGCTATCTTCTTCAATCCAAGACAACTTTTCTTTTCTTTTCTTTCACCCGACACATGACTTCTTCATTTCTTTCTTTCTTCCCAACTAACCACCCCATTTTCATTACTTTACCACAATAAGGGCCACCCTCAACTTCGGCTTCTAGTCTGAGGTGAAATACACAATATCTATTTCCCAAACCAGTTCCATTATTCGTAGCCACCCTTAACTTAGGCTTTTAACCTCAATCGAGGTTCACATGTTCAAGGATAGAACAGGGCCATTATCAAGGTATTTCATAAAACAAGGCTAGGCTAGCTAGGTGTCAGGAAATAATAGGTACCTAAAAAGCTCAAACAATTGGAACAAGGGATAAACTATCACATTTGGTAGGTTGTTTAGGCAAAAGTGGACTTCACTAACAGAACAATGGCCTAAGATCCTTTCCCAATCCAACAAAATCATCAGTCCAATCTTAGAGTAATAGGGAAAGTTCTGAGTCCATACATAATACATGAATATGTCAACATAAGCTCACACACACATGACATCACATACACAATCAAGTATAGACTCACAGGTCATGCTTCAAGCATCAACTTGCCTTCTCATTACCAGAACAAACATTGCCAGATAATCACATGTATGATTGCACTAATAACCAACAATCTCAAAAATTTTGAGGGTACCAAATTTTTAAAACATTCAAAAAGCATTTTAAAAACTGTATATATGCCAAAAGATCATAACTACTATATATCTATAAATTATCTACACTACCTAAACATATCGGTACAACAGTAATTAAAACATTCACAAGGAAAAAGAAGCACGACAAGAAAACATTAGGATCAAAATAAGGGAAGTAAGAAAACCTTGGGATCAAAATAGGGGAAGTTATGGACTTGAGGTTACTCAGACTTCACCCTAATCTATAACTTCCCACACCCCACCAAAGGAGAATACTTTGTCCTCAAAGTAAAGACACATATTAAAAAACAAATATCCAATACATACATACATACATATATATATATATATATATATATATATATATATATATATATATATATATATGTACACACACACACACACAC